>PVJI01033964.1:0-10835 GCA_004026765.1 Micronycteris hirsuta | reverse complement strand
TTAAAATGTTCACTTCTGGATTTGAATTAGAAGTGCATGCAAAATTTTGACTGACAGTATGATTCAGAGCTGCACTGCTTAATATAGCAGCCACTAGTCACAAGTGGCTATTTAAATTTAAATTCAATACAGTAAAATAAAATGGGCATTTTAGTTCCTTAGTTGCACTATCCACACACCAGAAGCTCAACAACCACATCGAAAGTGGAGATGTAGAATATTTCTACAAGTGTAGGAAGTCCTAATGGAGCGCACTGATCTAGATACTAACCTTTGGCCAAAACCCAAAACCCATCATCGACACTTCCTCCTGGGGACGACAGTGATGCTTCACAAGAAGGAGGGGCATATCCAACATCACACTGACAATTGCCTCTATTGTTACAAATCTCAAACCAAAACCAAATAGAAATGAGAACATTATATATGCAATATAAAAATTAAATACACTATTTGTCATTGTTAGTCAATGTACATTATTAAAGTATTAGAATTTAGTATGTAATAGGTAGTATTTATTTTAATGCAGAAAGTAATTCTTAACATAAAATTTGATAGAATACATGTCCATGCAATATCTTTGCCAATGTCAAGGATTTCCTGTTATCTCTTGTATTGTTAAATAATAGTAGGTAACATTGTTGATACAACTGAAATAGCTTATTCTAAAAAGGCACAGAAATTATGAGGCCAGAAATGATAAAACTGTCTGAGTTTAAATTTATTATGAGTTGTGCTAGATTAAAAAAAAACTAGCTATGACAAGAGCCAACCTGTACCAAAAAACTGGGGGGGAGCAACTAAAGGAAGGACTTGCTTAAACAGATACAGATAGTAACATTTATTTTGCTAGAAAATAAGAAGCCTATGAAATAACTACATATGTGCCCTGGCTGGTGTGGTTTAGTGGGTTGGAGCATCATTCCATAACCAAAAGGTTGCAGGTTTCATTCCTACTCAGGTCACACATACTTAGGTTGAGGGTTCAATCCCCAGTTAGAGCAAAAATGGGTGGCAGCCAATAGAAATGTCTCTCTCACATCAAGGCTTCTCTCTCTCATCAATGTTTCTCTCTTTCCCTTCCTCTCTCTCTAAAAGCAATGAAAAAAATGTCCTCCAGTGAGGATAAAGAGATAACAATAATTTTTAAAAGTATTTATAAATGTGATACAGTAGATGAATTGAAAGAAGGGTCAGAAGCAGAATAGAGAATCTAGAACCAGGTTCATGCAAAAATTTAATTAAAAGTAAAAAAAGAAGAAGAGAAACAGAAAAGAAACTGTAAATAATAGGACATTTTACTGATGTGGGAGAAAATTTTGAATCAGGACATACAGACACATCACTTTTTTCCTGGATCACTATATAGTATATGAAGCATCAATATGGCAGAAGACACTAGCTACAAATTTAAGCCAAAGGCATGCTTGAAACATTCAAAGTTTACAGCAGTTCTATAACCCAGTACATAATTTCACAATGGATGGACAAATAGAAGTGCAAATGGTAAATATTACCATACACACATACTTAAGAACTGTATCATTAATTACTAAATAAATGCAAATTAACAATGTTCCTGGCACATTAGAAGAGATTAAAAAACTGACAAACTAGTCAGGCTAGGGTTTGAGGAAATGCACCTTTTCATACATGATAAGTGGAAGTAAAAACTGGTATACTGTTTCTTGACAATATAATATTGCCAAAAATTTTAATGGTGCGTACATTTGGTCCAACAGATTTTATTGCTAACAATTTAAGACCTCAGATAAATATGAAAAGATGAATTCCCAACAATGTCCATTGCACCACTATTTATAATAGGTAAGTAAAAAGTAATATACCCTAGTCCATTAGTGAATGACTTCAAATATCGTGTGGAACAGACATACAGGCTACAAATTGAAGCCACTGAAGGGTGAGACAGATCAGAATAGACAAGAAAATCTGCCCTCACAATAGTAGACTACAAGGAATACATGTAATTAAATATATCTACATATTTAAATATGTAACAGTAATCATACACTCAATCATAAATCATGTTGATATTTATGTATAAATGTATATGTATAATCTTTAGTGAATCTAGTCCCAAAATTTCATAATCTTGATCTAATATTATAACAATTTGTATTGCATTTTATACAAAGTTGTTATATGGCATTTTGCACCAAGTTCAAGGCTCACAACTAATAGGGCCTATAACGATCTGATTGAACACATAATTCATGTGCATGTGTATAAATAATGGAAATTGCTTTCCTTATTTGACAGCAACTTCCATTAGAAATTTCTACATCAAATAATTCTGAACCTTATTATCTTGGAAATGTTACTGACGCGAATTCTTTTTAAAACTATACATAAAAATAGAATAACTATTACATACCCCATGTCCGTGGCATTTCTCTGTTGAATTACAGGTTACTGGATTGTAGAATTCAGTGAAAAGTTTGCATGTTCTTTCATGACAAAACTACAATTTTAAAAACAAGTGACAACAAAACACATGAAATATGAAGACTGAGCAATCGTTCTAAGTACAAAACAGAGGTACATACTTTGTAGGTACAGGGGCTGGCAAAAGTAGGTTTACAGTGGTTTGTATGGAAAAAGGCCTGCAGTTTAGGATTATTTACATTATTTACACATCCTTGTAGTTTACCCTGTTTCACACGCTCACAACTGTAAACTCACTTTTGCCCACTCCTGTGTATATAAAACAGATGAATCTGGATTTTATGACATCTATTCACTCAATAGAACAACTTATGTTACCAAATATGAAATATTGAAAATCAGATACTATTTTTTCCTTGAGGGAGCAGAGCTGGGAGTTAATTGATACTAAATGGCACACAAACAAAAACAGACAACCTGTACTGATCATTTGCTAGGATGTATCTTAGCACTTTCTATACATTTTTTATAATATACTTGTACATTCATGTTCATCCCATGAAAGAGATGTTTTTATCCTCATGTATATTTCATAAGAATTCACTTTACACTCTCAAGGCCACATGATGAGTTATTAACTGGGCCCATATTCAGTACAAGAACTATTTTGCTCACAGAACGTAAAGATCAATGCTAAGTTCTAGCATTCCTGTAATTTTTACATTTTTTCAAACTTTAGGAACAATATCTCTAATCTTTTACATTAGCAATGTGACTTTGAGCAAGTTATTTATTCCTCCATACCTCAGTTTATCCATCTTGGAATTTGAAGTAATAATTATACCCAAATGATTAAGAAGTATGCATATAGTTTGTGAGGATGAAACAATTTGTTACACAGGAAGAAACCAAAGCAGTGTTTGCCACAGAGTAAGTGCTCACTAAATACAACATTTACTTCAATTATTTATTTGTTTACCCTAATTTTCTTTTTTATTAAATCATTTTGATTGTTATTCTATTACAATCGTGCCAATTTCCCCCCTTTGCCCTCCCCTACCCATCCATCTCACACTCACGCCCACTCCCACAGTCGATGGCCACACTGTTGTCCATTCACAAACATTCTCGGTCTAGTTTCCCCCATTAGCGCCCCCACCCCTAAGTCCCCTCTGGTCACTTTCACCCTCTTCCACGTTTCCCTGCCTGTGGTTCTATCTTGTTCATCAGTTTATTTTGTTCATTAGATTCCTCTTATAGGTGAGATCATACAGTATTTGTCTTAAACTGCCTGGCTTATTTCACTTAGCATAATGCTCTCCAGTTTCATCCACGCTGTCACAAAAGGTAGGAATTCCTTCTTTCTTTCTGCTGCGTAGTATTCCATTGTGTAAATGTACCACTTTTTTTGATTCACTCATTTACTGATGTGCACTTAGGCTGCTTCCAGCACTTGACTTTTGGAAATAGTGCTGCTATGAATGTTGGGGTACATAGGTTCTATTGAATTGCTGATTCAGGATTCTTAGGATATAGTCCCTGCAGTAGAATCACTGGGTCAAAAGGAAGTTCCACTTTTAGTTTTCTGAGGAAATTCCATACTGCTTCCACAGTGGCTGCACCAGTCTGCATTCCCACCAACAGTGTCCTAGGGTTCCCTTTTCTCCACAGCTTCACCAGCACTTACTGCTTGTTGATTTGTTTATGATATCCACTCTGACCGGTGTGAAGTGGTATCCATTTGTGGTTTTCATTTGCATCTCTCTGATGCCTAGTGATGCTGAGCATCCTTTCATATGTCTCTGGGCCCTCTGTATGTTCTCCTTGGAGAAGTGTCTGTTCTGATCCTTTGCCCATTTTTAATTGGATTGTCTTCCTGCTGTGGAGTCATGTGAATTCTTTATATATTTTGGAGATCAAACCATTGTCTGAAGTAAGGTTGGGAAATATATTTTTCCATACCGTTGCTTCCCTTTTCATTTTGCTGATGTTTTCTTCAGCCATGCAGAAGCATTTTAATTTGATGCGGTCCCATTTGTTTATTCTTTCCTTTATATTCCTTGCTCTAGGGGACATATCATTGAAAATATTGCTGCATGAGATATCTGAAATTTTCCTGCCTATGTTTTCCTCTAGGACTTTTATGGTGTCATGACTTATATTTAAGTTTTTTATCCATCTTAAGTTTATTTTGGGATATGGTATAAGTTGGTGGTCGAGTTTCTTTTTTTTGCATGTAGCTATCCAGATTGCCCAACACCATTTGTTGAAGAGATTATTTTTGTTTTATTTTATGCTTCTGACCCCTTTGTCAAATATTAATTGACCATAGAGATTTGCGTTTATGTCTGGGCTCTCTATTCTGTTCCATTGATTGACATGCCTGCTCTTATGCCATTACCAGACTGTTTTGATTACAGTGGACTTACAATTTAGTTTGATAACAGGTATTGTGACCCCTGCTACATTGTTCTTCTTTCTAAATATGGCTAGGAGCCCTCAGTGGTGTGACTCTACGGATTGAGTGTCAGCCTGTGAACCAAAGGGTGGCTAGTTTGGTTTCCAAACTAGGGCACATGCCTGGGTGGCAGGCCAGGTCCCCAGTAGAGGGCGTGCAAGAGGCAACCACACATTGATGTTTCCCTCTCTTTCTCTCTCCCATCCCCTCTGTCTGAAAATGAATAAAATCTTTTAAAAAATAAAATTAAATTAAAATAAAATAAAAATGGCTAAGAAATTAAGGGTCATTTATGGTTCACATAAATTTTTCAAATGGTTTTTCTATATCTGTGAAATATGTCATTGTATTTTAATAGGGATTGCATTCAATCTGTAAACTGCTTTGGGTAGTATGGACATTTTGATGATGTTAATTCTACCAATCCATGAACACGGTATAAGCTTCCATTTATTTGTGTCTTCCTTAATTTCTTTCTTCAGTGTTGTGTACTTTTCTGAGGACAGGATTTTTACCTCCTTGGTTCAGTTTATTCCCAGGAATTTTCTTTCTCTTGTTGCTGCAGTAAATGGGATTTTTTTTCCTATTTCTGTTTCTGATATTTCATTGTTGGTGTACAAAAACGCCTTTGATTTCAGAATACTGACTTTGTATCCTGCTGCTTTTCCAAATTCACTTATTAGGTCAAGTAGTTTTTTAGTGGAGACTATAGGGTTTCCTATGTACACTATCATGTCATCTGCAAACAGTGACATGTTTTACTTCCTCCTTTCCAATTTGGATGCCATTTATTTCTTTTTCTCATCTGATCACTGTGGCTAGAACTTGCAATACTATGTTGAATAGAAGTGGAGAAAGCAGACACCCTTATCTTGTTCCTCATCTTAGTAGGAAAGCTATTAGTTTTTGCGCATTGAGTATGATGTTGGCTGTGGGTTTCCCATATATGGCTTTTATTATGTTGAGGAATGCTCCCTCTACTCCCACTTTGCTGAGTGTTCTTATCATAAATGGGTGCTGTACCTTATCAAATGTTTTTTCCGCATCTACTTATATGACCATGTAATTTTTGTATTTCCTTTTGCTTATGTGATGTATAACATTTATTGATTTGCAAATATTATATCATCCTTGTATCCCTGGGAGGAATCTCACTTGATCATGTTGTATGGTCTTTTTAATGTATTTCTGAATCCTGATTGTAAATATTTTGTTGAGGATTTTAATATCCATATTCATCAGCAATATTGGCCTGTAGTGTTCTTTCTTTGTTGTGTCTTTATCTGGTTTGTGGACTAGAATGATACTGGCTTAATAAAGACAGTTTAGGAGTCTTCCCTGTTCTTGAAATTTTTGGAATAGTTTGAGAAGGATAGGAGTTAGTTTTTCCTCAAATGTTTGATAAAATTCACGTGTGGATCCATCTGGTCTAGGGCTTTTGTGTGCCAGGAGTTTTTTGATTATTGTTTCAATTTCACTAGTTGTTATTGGTCTATTCAGGCTTTTTGATTCTCCTTGATTATGTTAAATGTGTTAACTACCCTGTACCCACCAATGCAAAGCCAGTATGTGTCTGTTTTACTCTTCATCCAGTCTCAGAGGTTTCCCAGCTTTGCTTTCTCCAGCCTCCCTAACCTACCACCAATGGATACTATGTCACCACCCCTACCACTTCTCCTGTGATTCTCATGTGTAAAATACACAATAAATCTACTATTCTCTGCAGTATTTTCTCAATCCATTGAGATTTGAATTCCCAGCAATTGTTGTCAGTTTGGCTCAGATAAATTCTTATAAGATTTTTTCTTAGGCTGGGCATTCTTTGTTGACAATGTAGTCAGTACCAAAACGTTTCTTTGTGATTATTGTTTTTATTTGAAAATGCCTTTTCCCGCTCCAAAATAATCTCACTCACTTCCTTTTTCTTCTTTGACATTTCTTGAAATGCTGTGTCTCAATGTAAATTATTTTAATTGAAATGTAATATAATTATGTACATTTTTAGCTAACTATTTTGCTGGTAAGAGTTTAAAAATCATTTGTACATAACATTATTCAAACTTAAAAAAACAAGTTAAGCAAAACTTAGACTCTGTTTTATTATTGTTCTTTCTAAGAAGTCCAAATTTTTAACAAGTATATTATGCTTTTGGAGAAAGAATGGGGAGAATAGGCTGATAAGTAAATGTTTTATTTTTGTTACAGCCAAATTAGTTCTCATCAATTACTACACGACTAAACAGTTGGGAATTTGTGGGTTTGTTTTTGTTTATTTGTTGTTGTTGTTCTTATCATTCAGATTGTTCTATTCTACCTTTCAGTGTGTTATTTGATTTTTTCTTTTTTTTTTGTTTACATAAATTACAGCAGACCAAATCCTAGCCTAATGAAGAGGCTTAGACCCTCAAGTGTGAGAAGACAAATTTAAATATCTATAGCAAAGTTTATAATGAAAATGATAGGAAAGCAAGTGTTCCTTCGACTAACAGAAATCTTGACCTTTGACTCTCTCTCTCATGCACAAACACACTAAATAGAATCAAATAAAATTGATATTTACCTTTTCATGACCACACGCAGTGCCATCACCTACATAGGTTATCTCTTCAGGAGTGGGATCTCTCATACTTGCTGATATACATACATGACCTCCAAGGTAAGTATATTGCATATCATAAGCTGCCAATGGTACTACTATACGTGTATGCATCCAGTGACAAACTAGCTTTCCACAAAGGGTATTACTGGCAATATAAACCAGAGAAAATTTCCCATATGTCAATTCAGGACACACTGTACTAGGTAAATAACAATTCAAAATATGAAGATAATTCAAAATGTTACTCAGACCATAGCAGTAAAGCTATTCAGAACATATACCATTTTATGGAGCGCAACATATAAATTCATCTGTATGTATTATATTCACCTCTCATTTGAATTTAGTGATTCGTTGCAGAAAACACATACACAAAAAATACACATACATTCAGAAAATGGATAGTTTTCTAAATACACACCTAAATCCACAAGGCCCTCCACAGTTTCCAAACAAATCTCCATGAAAATTCACTTCTTGTAAACATAGATAATCAGCACCTTTAGCAACTGAAAACATAAAGTTCCAATTACTCATCCTAAAAAAATATATTAAAACTAAAAGTGTGGTAAAGTAACACAGAGATATCTAGACAGCAGCAACGCCGTCAGTGCCATCTACTACAAATTTTTGATGCCATCTACTGGCTATTAGAGAAGGAAAAATACTCCTTAAAAGCTACCAACTTCAGAAGAGAAAAACTGGTATTATGCAGAAATGGTGAAGAAATCAGTCATTTGCTCTTTTATCTACAATTCTAATCATCTATTTTCTTTGCATCTATCACCTGAAATTTTACTAATGTTCTATTCTCTTTGTCATATAATTATTAAGCCTATTTCGCCTGAACATAATTCAAAGTGCTTTGATTTGCAATTTCATTTTCAAATTTGGATTTGAATACACAATGCCTTTCATTGTGGCTTATAGGGTGGATTACTGACTTTAGAAATACAGTTTAAAAATAAACCCCAGAAAAAACATACAGCTCTTACATTTTCCAAATAACTCCATACACTGTCTGTCCGGATCTTGGCATTTTCCCCCAAAGCAATAGGTGGTCTTATTACTACATGGTTCTAAGTCAGAGGCTTTTGTGTCTGGCGGACAAAACTCAGATAGACCATTGCAATATTCTGTAAAATCGCATGGATCTGTGCTTAGCCGACATACTTTTCCTCTATCAGCAATCTGTGAGAAAAAGAGAAACAAATACATATTTTTGTAAGACATTTTATCCAAAGACTTTAAAGTGCTTCACACTACAATCAAGTCTTACTATACTACTCCAAGCAAGACATTATTATCTGCTATTATAATTTAGATAAACTGTGAGTAGAGGGAAGAATGATGAGAGATTAAATGACTTGTCAAAGACCACATATTAGTTCAGTACTGGAGTGGTATAACTCCGATTCCAGACTGATGCTATTAGCATAAAGCAGACCCACTGTGCGTATTATCCACTGTGCATAGCACCCTTCTTCTGAAATAATTTACCACGTGCTGACCATGAAATTTAAGTGACCGTGAACATAATGGCATCAGATCATGTACTCACACCCAACACGAAATTTGCAAGCAGGTATGTATGTAATTTTCTGAAAGATGGGGAAATGTTAAACATACAAGTTAGCATCTTTTTTAAATCAGAAAACATTGCAGTGCCTTCAAAATAGTGTTGAGCTCGCTCATTGTTCCTAGTAACTTGCAGTGTGAGAACAATGGGAAACTGAAAGTGGTTTGCGCTGATAGAGTAAGTGGGCGCTGCTTCCAAGGCAGAGGTTCTAGCATGAAGTCTTTTCACAAGGCTGTTGCTCCGATTGCATGATTGCACCTAACTGTTTGAGACAAAGGACACTGTTCATTTCTTTTCTGATCTTTCTGAAACAAATATTTTTTAAAGAAGCAACCCAAAAATGTAAAACGATTGAGTAAGAGCATTGTGTTGGTAATCATCATTTGGATTCTATTACATTTTAACTACTTCAAGATAATTGTAAATTTACTTAAAAGTTCTGGAGAAATAGATTAGCAAGAACCCAAGTGGCCATCAATGAATGAATAGATAAACTGTGGTATATACACGCAATGAAATATTTCCATCCGTACATAGGAACAGAAGACTCATATATGCTAAAGGTGAATAATCTTTGAAAATACTATACCAAATAAAGCCTGACACCAAACGTCACATGTCATATGGTTCTACTTATATGAAATATCCAGAATAAGTAAACCCACAAAGACAGAATGCAGATCAGTGGTGGCCAGAGCCTGAGAGGAAGGAGGAAAGGGTAGCAAGTGCTTAGTGGGTGAGGGATTTTCTGTTTGGGGGATGAGCACACTTTGGGACCAGATAGAATGGCAGCTGCATAGCATTGTGAACGAACTGAAAGTCAATGAATTGTTCACTTAAACATTGTTCATTTTACCTTATGCAATTTTTACCTCAATTTTTTAAAAAGGCTTTAGTGAAAGCTCTCACAGTTATAATGCTGTGGTTATACTACATATTTACTTCAAGATAAAAAGAAAATATCTGATATCAAGCAATGCATATTTGTTTTCAACTGTTGATTCTTGAAAACTAATTGCACTCCTGACATGCAGTACTAACTCAGATGCTAGTCTTTAACATGTTTCTAAAGTATTACTTTATGGACATCTTTTTCATTTCAAGTAATTTTTCTTTCAGGGCCTACTCCACCTCTACAGTGAGGGGTTATAAACCATGAATCTGCTTCTGACTCAGGATGACCATCAGAACCCTTCTCCCTAGACACAGTGAATGGAACAGTGGTGGGAACTTGAACTTAGCCCAATCAGTCATGGTTTCCTCCCAGAAAATTTCCACTAATTAGTGGAAACTAATCTCCCAGAGAGGGGAGGGGGGAAATGCAGACAGCTGTAATTGAAGAACAATAAAGTAATTTAAAAATACTGAGGAAGTGCTGAGCAGTGAGGCAGTTGTTGGGAAAGAAATGATCTCTCTACTCTTTTGAAATATTGTTCTATGGACTAGAAAATCCAGGAAGTGCAGTGAGCCATCTGTATTACACATAGAGGAACTTTGTTTGACACCTGTCAACGAAAATGCAAGGATACTCAATAGATGTGTAGAATAAGAATTCTCTTTGTTTGGTTTTAAATGTAGATTCACCTGAGCATGAAGTTAGACTCATCTTTTGCTTAAGCTTTGTAAGTATTTGTTTTCCTTTGCTTGGCCATTATCAAGTTACAAAGTCTTACAACATCACGAATGGCCCTAGAGAGTGTTCTGCTAAGTAAGTAAGCCAGTCAGAGAAAGACAAATACTCCATTACTTCACTTATGCATAGAATCTAATCAACAAATTTTAAAAAGCAAAAC
>PVJI01033963.1:0-10847 GCA_004026765.1 Micronycteris hirsuta | reverse complement strand
AAAAAAAAAAAAAAAAAAAAAGGTTTTTGGTGTGCCACAGATTTTAGTAAGTAGTTTGCGTGTGCCATGAGATGAGAAAGGTTGAAAATCCCTCTCCATTGTAATGCCACAGCATAGCTAATTTTTCAGTGTCTCACCTGGACGACAGCCTTCTAATGTGGCTTTCATTTTTAATCGCTTCCAGTTTATCATCCAGCTCCTTCTTTTCAGCACCGCTCCCACCGCGTCCCTTAGGGGCGTCTTCCATCACTGAACTCGTCCGCTGTGGCAGTCTCTGAGGGCTTACCGAACACCATGGAATGCCCTTCTCGTAACACTGGCCGCCCTCTGGCATCTGGTTTCAGACTACCGTTGACCTCAGGGTGTTCCTCAGGAGGCTAAAGAACCCGTGTGATTTAGTCGCTTTTTGTGGGAACTTGCATTTAAAGGGCTGGGCCGGTAGACACCACTCATAGAGTACAGCAGACACTACTCGCTGATGTCGTGGAATGAACATTAAATTTCAGAGCCTGCAAACCAGCCCACACCCTCGTCTGGTGCTCAGTATGGGACGCTGTGAGTGTTACCTGATGTCACTGATCTAATCGGTGACAAGTGGGTCAAATCATACTAATCGATCTGCCTCAGAAAGTCTCTCTGGAACAAATGGAGGGAATGAGTATGGAAAATGCCTTGAAAAATAGCAAGTGCTGTGTGCACGAATGTGTGTTTGCTCTTGTTTTTCCGTCTCTGTCCTGGTGTTTCCCATGGTGACGGCTGGCAGAAAGCGGAATGGTAAGAAACAAAACAGCTGAGTGAAAAACAAACCTCGAGCAGTCAGATCAGCAACAGACCAGGACTAATGGGGGGGGGGTCACTTCTAATAAACAAAATGATTATTTGATTGTAACTGAGTAGTACGACACTTGGCATAATTATGCCATTTTTTTCAGTAACATTTTAGATAATTTCAACTCTATGGAAAATGCCACTGATTAGCACAGTGGAGTAGAAGTCGATACACTGGGCCTTCGTGTGAACTTCAAAAAAGGAGGTGGCTGTGCCTCCTTGGGGGGGCCCCTGCCCCCCGCGTGCGTCTAGTTTTCCTGGAGAACGAATGCGCTGCAGTGTGATCCCTTAACCTCTCCCCGTCTCGCTACTTCCAGGGTGTGAAATAAGAGGAAGAGCCCGCCCCTCTTTGCCTGGGACCTGGGCCGTCTGTTTCAGGCAGACCTGGGAAATCGGGCCATCCAGACACAGCGTGGTTTCCCCACCCCTGTGCGTGTGGGCAAAGACGCATCCCCCACTGTTTGGGGGCTGCTGGCGGGCAGGCCCTGGGGCCTGTGATGCAGTCAGGGTGGGCATGTGATCTTTAAATGTCTCTTTGGTCAGAGCGATAAGACGCCGCTGGCCTGGCCAGGTAGCTCCGCTGGTGAGAGCGTCATTCGATACGCCGTGGTTTTGGGTTTGATCTCTGGTCAGGGCACGTACAGGAAGCAGCCAATGGATGCATAAATCATTAGAACAGCAAATTGATGTTTCTCCCTCTCCCTCTAAAAAAGTACAACTGATTCCTTCTCGCTGACTCAGCAACACCCCCATCATCCCCAACCCAAAGAACCCCATGGATGTGAGGATGAGAAGCAGGTAAACCCCATGCCCAGTAACTGCTGGTGTCCTGTAGCAGGAATTTTAAGCTCTGGCCTCCTAGGAGGTGACCTTTTTATCCATCACCAGAGCATCAGACAAGGCGAAGCACAACCAATGCCAGGGATTTTGAGGAACCGGGCGCAGTGACAGAGTCTGAACTCAGGAACAGCCCAGACAGGAAAGCTAGGTAAGATTTTTGTCCAAAGAAAGCTAAGAGTGATGAGTGACAGGGGACCGAAAAACAGGGTAACGATGACCAGGTGTGTGCTCTGTAATTATTTCCTGTTCCCGCAGAACTGTGGGACTGACTTCTAATTCAGTGACCAACGTAGCTGAGTGTGCTCCTGCCATGGGTCAGGCAGATGATGATGATGTTTATGGTGATGTTGCATTATTTTTAGTCTCCGTTTCGGGCCAAAAACATGAAACAGCACCATTTTAGACCCAGCAAGATCATACACTCCTACAGCACAAGAGCCCTGGACGGCCCCTCTGAGCTTCCTTCTCCAACCGCAGGCAGAGACGGGTAGTTGGAGGCCTTCCATGTGGACTCCAGCGAGGGCCTTTCTCCAGGGTGTCCCCACGGTGGCCTGGCCTGCAGCGGCCTGGAGCTTTGATTATTCATTCTCAGTGGGCCGTGAAGGGCAGCTTCAGCAGAGGATCTGAAAACCAGGACGAGATCTGAAGGAAGTGTCAGGGTATTGGACACAGCCCAGTTTCTACAGTCAGACATACCCCGGGTTCAAGTCCAAGCATAGCCAATCTTTATATGAAAAATGGGCCAGTCACTCAAGCAGTCAGGATCTTGCTGGGATCCAAATGCTGTCTGAGTAGTTCAGTGGAAGAAGGCTCATTCAGGATTTACACAGGTAATGAGAGAACTGAGGAGTCGAGTAGGAGGAGGTAGGCAACCCAGACATTAGCCGTCAGGAAGCTACGTCTCCTAAACCAGGGGGGCCACAGGGGGAGGGCTAGTGAAGGCTGCAGCCCAGAGGCTGGAAGCACCTCCCAGGAGCCGGTATAATGGTAGGCCTCTTTGTCAGGGGCTGAAACCGAGGAAGAAACAGCCCCTGCAGGAGACCTGGGGCAGAAACGGAATGGCAGTAGGAATATCCTGACCCCCCGCCCACCAGCCACACCCCAGTTTCCCCATCCATGCCTGCAAAGGGCCTAACGTGGCCGGTTGTCTGCCAAGATGGAACCCTGGACACGGCCTGACGGGGTCACTGCCCTGTGACAGGGAGCTCGTTCAGGGTGGGCAGCCGGTCCTACATGGTCACCATCGTGAAACCGTCCAGGTCAGTATTAAAGTCTAACCCGTGGTTTACCGGGAAGCAGTTACCGGCAGACTCGCGGTTGTGGGGGGGGGACCCGCTTTGTTGTTGGTTTCCACGGTGGGAATCTTCCCCCCCCCAACAATATGGCCAATTTCAAACACGCGATATGAAGGCAGTGAACGTGGCTTTGAGAAGACCGGTTCGCACAAGTGTGTACAAGCGACCCCAGCACTTGTGAAGGCTTGTGAAGCGAACAGCAAGCCCTCCTGCCCAGTTGCAGACAGCGCCGGGACCCTGGCTACATAGGGTGTTTTGCTGTTTAAGTAAACATTCTTGACTTTGGCCTTGTGTCCCCTTTAAAGTCTCTAAGCTCCTCATCACTTGGGGCCGCATCAGTAGACAGTGGGGCGTTCCTTACAGGTGTGTTTGAGGAGAGCTGTATTACGGAGGTGGTGAGCCAGGGGTTTCTGGGACTGCCCTCCAGGGAGGTGTGTCCCGAACCTCTGCCTTGCGCTGGAGCCCAGTTGTAACCTTCTGTAACCCCGGGGAGCTCCTCTGAGTGGCATGGGAGTGACATCAGCCCTTCAAGCTTGAACTCTCAGTTGCTTTGCATCCCATTTTTATGCAAATGACCTCGTCATTTCTTGACAGTGCAAGAAATGCAATCTTGATGCTTCTTCAGACTTTTCATCTCTGTCTCTGACTGACTCTTGTCACCCTGACTCAGCAAAGTCAGGGCACGCTGCTGGGGCTCTTTGCATGCAGTCCCCGTGTGCTGCTCCATGGGTTTCTGATTTGCCGGTTTCTGTCATTATGTGAAAGTACTACAGCCGTCATTGGACCAGGCCTTCTTCTAAGGAGCTCCCCATGGAGCGAAAGCTGCTTCAGGGGGGCTCAGGTTCCATTTGTGGAGCTGGTTGAGCGGAGCCCGGGGTGGTCTGAAGCCCACCACCAGGTGCGCTGGGGCAGGGCCTCTCGGGAGCCAGCGCGTCTGTGCTGCCCTTTCCGAGCAGCGCGTCTTAGTATCTAGAAGGCTTTGTCTTTGTTGGACACGGTCTCACCTGGTTTTCACAGCCCAGTGTTATGGGGACGCCCCGTCCCAGCACTGGCGTCCTGAGTGAGGAGCCTGGTGTGCAGCTGGGACCCCTCACTTCTCAGGGGGGACATCTGCAGCCATGATAGCCCTGCCGATTCTCACTCGCCTCACTGTGGTCAGGGGACCTGCCCATTCTATGTCTCCATCCTTCTACCAATCCAGATGTGGCTTCTTCTGTATAACCTTAGTTACAGGGATCCTGTGCAGCGAGGCTTCAAGTGGTTCTCAGTGATGGTTGTTCTACAGTTTAGTTGTAATTGTGGGAGGGGATGGCCACGGGGTTTACCTACTTCACCTCCTTGACCAGATTTCTCCTAACAAATCTGAAAAGCAAGATGGAGAAAAAGTATCAAATTGTTTGTAAATAACTAAACTGCATTCTAGAAGAAAATGTAAAAATATTTATAGGAATAAACAGCCCAGCACCTAAGAAAGTAAAATTGACAGTGGATTTCACCCAATTAAACTTTACCAAACATAATGTAGGAAAATGTGACTCATAATGAGAAGAAATATCCATCAAAAACAAATGGAGAACAGCCACTGCAGATACTAAAATTAACGTATAAGCAGTTGTACCTGTATGCCATGTAACCAGACCTGTAGAGAGAAACTTCAGCCCAGAAAGTGAGGAACGCAGAGTGGGGTCCGTGCAGACACGAGATGAGGCATTCCGGAAGGAAGGGAGCTGAACTCGGGTCCTCGCTAAGTGGCCTAGTACTGGGACCGTCCGAGTCCCCAGATGAGAGGAGATCGGGAGGTATTTGAAGAAACGTGTGTGGGGCTTTTCAAACTCGCTGAAAACTGTAAATCTACAGACCCAGGATATTCCACAAATTAGAAGAAAAAGAAAATGACATAGGCCTTCGTGGTCAGTTGGCTCAAAGCCAGTGACAGAGCAGAGAGCGTGAACACAGCCGGAGTTGAAAAGACAAACGGGGACACGGAAACGTAGGTGCGGGTTAGGGCCGCTTTGTCCCCCGGAGCGCCGCAGGGAGGAGTGAAGCACCATTTTTAAAGTGCTGGGGGGACAGAATCCGTCAACCTAGAGTTTTATACCTGGTGAGATGTCCTCAGAACTGAAGACAGAATACAGGCTTTTTCAGACACACAAAAGGTAAAGGACATTGACAACGACAGACCCAAAGTGTAAGAAACGGTGAAGGGACTCGTGCACGTGGAGGACACTGGAGGAAATGCGGGTCCGTGCCAAGGACGAAGCGCGCTGGGAACCACAGGGGGAAACACGATTTTTACATTATTTTTTAAACACAATTAATGCAGTGTGGGGTATATATGTGTGTATGTGTGTGTATGCGTGTGCGTGTGAGCCAGAGACATAAGCGCTGTGATTCCGTTGGTGCCCGTGTCTAGAAAGTCCAGACTCGTCCATGGGAACAGCAAGTGTTTCAGCAGCGGCCCCACTGGGGCGAGAGGCAAGTGGGAGGGGCACAGAGACACCGGAGGGGTCTTCTCAGGTCAAGTTTATGTTCACTGCCTTGACTGTGGGTGTTGTTCAGCATGCATGGCTGGGGATGGGCTGCAGAAAAGTCCGGATTGGAAGCAAAAAGAGCTTATTCCTAAGAATAAACTCGTGTGTGTGTGTGTGTTCGTTCTCTGTACAGATAAGCTGTGCCTGCCTTCTCAGTTCCTCTTCCTCTCTCACTGCAGTCACCGAAGCAAACTCTAAAAACGACCATTTCTCCAAGTGCTTATATCCTAAACCCACCCCAGAGGGTATGCTGCCTGAGTCTTCCTCATTCTGGGTCACCCTCAGACCCTCTGCGGTCCCCACAGCGTGCTGCTGAGGGTCGACACACTAACCGGGTTCTTCATATAATACGCTGATCCCATGGATGTTTGTGGAAGACGGCGTCTTCCTGATGCATTTGCCACCGAGGCAACTAAATCGGGTGGATGTGGCCCTGCCTGCTCGTCTTCCGTTCCCAGTGGAAAGAAGAGCTTCAGCGTTAAGAATCCTAAACACTGTCATTTTCACCTAACCTTGGGCTGATCAGAATCTCCTTTGGAGTTGCAGGCTTCTTATACCCTAAAGGGGCCGACAGTGCAGGCCTCACAGGCTTGCTGAGTGTGACTGGCTTCAGCGTGTGTAAAGCTGCTGGCTGTGGACCCGTGCACGGTTCAGGTCCGTCCTCTCTGACCTGTGTTCTGTGCCCGCATCTGCCTGTCTCTCGGGTATTCCCACCAGATGATAAGGCTGAAATACCACATTTTGTTCCTCAAGTTACGAGGGTGCAAATTGAGATCCTTTTGGAAGAAGCATCGCTTAAACCACAAACCAGAACGCCCACAGGAAAAGGGCGTCGTTGTGAGAAAGACAGACTCCGACCTGGCTCGAGTGTCAGCCCTGGCCTGGGTTTCCGTCCACGCAGCCCGTCTCCCAGTCTGGGCCCACTTCCTGTGAGCCACAGGACAAAGTGATGGACTCACCGCAGCTGATTTATAAACTGATAACGGTGACACAACCATGCAGCCGTGGTCGCACAATAACCAGAGGGCAAAATGGAAGTTTTATTAAAATGACCTCAGTCATTTTATGTCCTGCCTGTGCCGGATAGACGGCCCCTTGAGTGGGGTCCGCAGGAGCTCCCTCCCCCCGTTTCTAATACATGCGGTCCCAGGGTTAGAGGTCAGGCACCCGGGAAATGGGGCTCATAGCAAAACAAGGGCAGTAAACTTCCATTACACGCGCACTGCGTGCCGGGCTCTGGAGCGCACAGACTTCTAAAACACAGTCCCTCCGAGGGACCCTCCGTGTAACGGGGGGGGGGGGGGTAAAGATGTCAGCAAACAGGGGCCGCTGTCCAGAGGGACAGGTCAGGGGGGCTCTGTGTACCCTCCAGAAACAAGTAAAGGTCCTGAGCTCTAGAGGCGCTCATGTATGCACGCACTCACCCAGCAAGCTCGGAGTTTCGGGGACACACCAAGCACAGTGCTACGCCGAATTACTGTTTTCCTCATCAAATGGACACATTTCAGGTTTACTTTACTTTTTCCCCTCGCTAAAACCAAGTTCCTAGAGGACATTGACTCTCTCTGTTTTCCCAGCAATAAAACACTTACTATTTATTGTTCAGTATTTCCTGAAACGATACAAGATCAGTTGTTGTCATTTGTTTGGAGGGAGAATAAAGAATGGACACGATGAAACTCTTTTCCACTGTTTTCCGTGGGGGTCCCCGAGCCTCCCCGGCGCGCGCTCCTCACAGAGGTGCCCGTGCTGTTTGCGGCCCGTGCTCTCCTGCGAGGAACGTGACTTCGGCGTGTCTTCCCCGCGCGGCCTTCCGCAGGGGCCGCAGCGCGCCTGCAGATGGCTCTGGGCAGCGCGGGCATCTTCGCCCCCCCCCCCCCGCATCAGTGCTTCCCACCCGTGAACGCGGTGGGTGCTTTTTCATTTTTTTCCTTCAGCATCTTGTATTGTAGTTTTCTGAGTCCAGGTCTTTTACCTCCTTGGAGAAATGTATTGCTAGGTATTTTATTCTGTCTATTTCAATTGCAAATGAGATTGTTTTCTTAATTTCTATTTCTGATGACATTATGGGTGTAGAAAATTGCAACCAATTTCTGAGTGTTAATCTTGTATCCTGCTACTCTACTGAATTCACTTATTGGTGCTGACAGTGTTTTTGGAAGGGGTTTTTTAGGGTTCTCTCTATGTAGCACCAGGTGGTCTGCAAATAATGGCTGTTTTACTGGATTTATCGGGGTGATCACTTTATAAGGCATAGAAAGTCTAATCACTGTGCCATACACCTGAGACTGCTGTAATTCACGTCAACTGTCATGGAGAAAGAAAGAGTTAGGAAGAGGGCATGCTGCTTAGAAGGAGGGAAGGAAAAGCCGAGGAAGTGAGGAAGTGCAGAAGGTGCTCCGTGGGTGCCCACCGCGGCGGGGGCTTGGTGGCGCTGAGAGTCTGGCTCTGATCTTCTCGGGCGCCTGGCAGCTGCAGAAGCGGCTCACATCCCAGCTCGGTTCATCTGAAGGGACATTCGTGTGCATTTATTCATTTGTATTAATAAGACGGGGGTTCTAACTCTTTTTTTGGGAATTCCTAGGGCATGGTGGCGTTTTAAAACTATAATCTGCACACACACACAGATAATGCTCCTAACTTTTCAACCTCAAGTAGGATAAATGGGTGAAAAGTAAATCTGTCTGGCTTGGTGCGTCTCCGAAATACATCTCTGAAGTTGGGTTTGCTTTTAAATGTCTTACGTTTGGCCACTTCAGAAGATAGGCAGTTTTGTTTGTTGGTTTTGACTTTTCCAGAGGAAGCTGGTCTAGACGGGCAGTGTTTGGGGTTCAGGACACTTTGGGGGCTATGACTTTTCAGCAGGGCTTTCCTCGTGCACCAGAAGCCCTTTCCCCTGTGTGTGTCGCAGCACAGGTGAGCCTGGACGGCCCGAGTGTGGGTTTGCATGCTGTGGGGGCCCTGTCTGCACCTCACCCCAACTGTCTGGCTCGCTGCCCCTTTCTCTCCTCTTCCCAACTCAGCCGTTTCAGATCCTACTCCTTCTCTGGGGATCCAGTTTGCACAGGTGCTAAGGACTGTCAGGGCCTTAGGCGAGAACTACGTGAACAGCTGGCCTTTAAACCTCACAAAGTCCCCCTGGTCCCGAGGGAGTCGGAGCCTGGGTGACGGTGGAGTCTGCGCTGCGTCGTGAGTGAGAACTTGGACCGTCTGTGTTTCCTGCGCCTTGGAAGCCTGGGCTTCCCCATGTAGCCTTAGAGGATGAGAAACTTTTTTTTTTGGTTGGCAGCAGCAAGGCCCCTCAACCCCAGGAAAGGAAGAATTTAATGTTTCTAAACCCCATAAATCCGCCCCCATTCTCCTGGAATCCCTGAAACCTGACTCCGATGTATTTTGTGAACCTAGTGAAGGCCGCTCCTCTGGCCCCTAAGCCATCGGTGGAGACCACCTCAGCCCCCGCCTGCAGGAGAAGCCAAGCGCCGTCTCCCGGGAGCGGCTGGGGGTTGAGTAAGAGGAAGCTGTTGCCGTCCCGCCCGCCTAGGTCAGCGTCCGGTTCTGCTGCCCTGTAGCTTCGTGAGATAGGGGAGGAGCGACCCCGTTTTTGAGCGCTCCATTCTCTCATCTGAATGCGGCGACACCCATTCCTCGACCCTAGCCATGCAGAGCGAGGAGTTGGTGGCCTGGCAGGCGGGCATGTCTCCCGCATCATTCTCGGTGTTCGACCCATGTACCTTCTTGCCCCTCCCAGAGCTGCGACCACCCACTAACAGCCCTGGGTCAGACTTCAGAGGCTGGGCTTTCTTTCCTCCGATTCCCTAAGAGCCACATGTCGAAATCCTAGAGTCCACTTTTGGCCTGCTCGCTGCCCTCCCTGCTGTTCCCATGGCCATATACCATTTCAGTGATGGAGATCGGCTTCGAACATCCCAGCGCCTCTGGCAAGTTCACGTGTAGTTTAAGAACTTGATATGTAAAGTTTGAAATGACTCCGAGGGCTCCAAGGAACTTGGCTTCTAGGAAGAGTTCATTCATGTATATTGCAAGTTCTGCCAGACCCTTCCATCCCAAACAGCCCGATCCTACATTTCATCCATGGGTCACCAGGACACCATCCATCAAGCGTAGGGTTCCAGTTCCTACTGAGACAGCGCACCAGGGTCTGTTTGCTCAGACAGGTGGAAAAAGCGGGTGTCTGCGCACGTCAGCCAGCTGCCGGGGTCGTCAGAGAACCGCACGCCGCCGTGTGTTCATCACGCTTTCATTTTCTAAGTTTCCAGTTCCCACTTCCACAACAGTGTTATGAGTTTTCAAATAAACTTTTGGAGTATATTTTGATTTTTTTTCTTCATTTAATTTGTAGGATTCACTTAATTTTATTCTTTTTTTAACTTTTCACCCATTTTGCCCATCTCTCCCCTGCCCCACTTCCAGCGATCACCAGTCTGTCTGTGTCTGTTGTTTGTGTGTTGAAATTCTACATATGAGTGAGATTACACAGTATTTGTTTTTCTCTGACTCACTTCACTCAGCCCTCAAGGTCTACCCATGGCGTTACAAAGGCAGGATTCCCATATATATGGAAAATATATATGAAGAAATACACCGTATTTTTTGGGCTATAAGACGCACCTAGGTTTTAGAGGTGGAAAATAGGGGAAAAAATTTGGAAGCAAAAAAATGTGGTAAAATATTTCATAACATAAATAACATGAAATTTCTGCAATGTAAACATAAACAGCCAGGTAAGCTACATTCAGACTCTAAGACACACCCCCATTTTCCTTCCAAATTTGGGGGGAAGGGGGGAATACGTCTTATAGTCCGAAAAATATGGAACATGTAACCACATTTTCTGTATCTGTTCATCCGTCAATAGACACACAGGTTGTTTCCGTATCTCAGCCATTGTAAACAGTGCTGCAGCGAGTGTGATTTGAGACAGTGATTTCATGTTCTTCAGACGAATACACAGAAGTAGAATCACAATGCCATACGGTGGTTTATTTTTTAATATTTTGAATACCTTCCATACCATTTTTTGTAGCGGCTGAGTCCATTTTCACCCCCGTCTTCTATGCACGAGGGTTCTCTGTGCCCCGCGTCCTCAGCAGCGGTTGCTGTTTTTCTGTTGTTTGGATGCTGGCCGTTCCGACAGGTGGGAGGCAGCATCTCGTTGTGGCTGGGATGCGCGTCCCCCTGATGAGGAAGGATGTGGAGCCTCTTTTCACGTGCCTGTTGTCACCTGTCTGTCTGCTTCGAGAAAGTGCTGATTCAGATCTTCTGCTGTTTTTTTAATTGGATTGATTTTTTTATTGAGTTGTAGGAGGTCTGGATCTACTTTGGATGTGAACCC
>PVJI01033962.1:0-10839 GCA_004026765.1 Micronycteris hirsuta | reverse complement strand
TGGAATTGCTGGGTCAAAAGGCAGTTCCATTTTCATTTTTCTGAGGAAGTTCCATACTGTTTTCCACAGTGGCTGCACCAGTCTGCATTCCCACCAACAGTGCAGTAGGGTTCCCTTTTCTCCACATCCCCTCCAACAGTTATCTGTTGCTTTGTTGATGATGGCCATTCTGACTGGTGTGAGGTGGTATCTCATCGTGTACTATTACTATTTCTTTTATGGACTGTCTCTTCATACCTTTTCCTCATGTTTCTGCTGGATTTTGATCTCAGTTTTTAGGAGAACTGTATATTGGGTATAATAGATTTCTGTGTGAGGTATAAATTGCATACTTTCCTCTAATTTGTGATTTGGCTTTTGACCATTCTTATAGTAAAATTTTTTAAATTAAATTGATTAATCTTCTATTGTTTCTTGTATTTTAATGAGAGTTAGAAATATTTGCTCTCTCTTAGGTTATAAAGAAAGTCATTCATTTTTATCATAATGTAATTGTAGGTTTTTGGGGTTTTTTATATTTGTATATCTGGTCATTTTAGAAATTTTACCAGTCTATGGTGTGAAGAATGGATCCAACTATATAGTTTTCCAGAAGTCCATCCTGTGGTCCTATTGCCATTTATAAAGAAATTCATATTTTCCCCACAGGCTTAAGCTGTTGCCTTCATTCTATACAAAGTTTCATAGGCATTTGGGCTGTTTCTGTGTTTCCCATTGCGTTCTGTTGGTCTGTCAGTCTGTTCATAAGCCAATGTCATACTGCTTGAGTTACAGAAGAATTATAATATTTTCATATCTTCAAGGTAACTTCCCACATGTTGTTCTTTTTTCTAAGGGTTTTTCTGGGTATTCATGTTTAACCGAATCCTTTATAATTAATCTGTCTAGTTCTAGAAAAATAACATAAAGGCATATTTATTGATTGATCTTAAATTTATAAGTATACTTAGGAAGAATTGAGTTGTTTGGATCTTGAGACTTCCAATCTTGAAGTGTGGCACATCTTCCCATTTTTTTTCAGGTGAACTTCAGTATCTCTTAGGAGTGTTTTATAATTTTCCTCATGCATTTTGGCACATTGTTATTACATTTATGGGTGGGAATTTCATTTTATTTAATGTTTGCAACTGTAAGATCAGTTTTCTCTTTCATTATATTTTCATATTATTATTTATTTCTATGTCTCAATTCTATGCTAATTTTATACTTGGTAAAGTAAATATTATTTGTAGTATTCTTTCCATGGATTCTTTCAGGTTCTCCAAATATGTAATAATATATTTTATAATGAAAGATCATTTTACCTCTTTCCCTCTAATTTGCATGCATCTTATTCCATTGGCATCTAGAATTGCATTTTCTAATACTTCATTTAATACAATGTTAAATAATACTGAAGACTGTAGTCATCTTGGTTTTACTGGTTCTAGTTAGGAATGCCTCTAGAGTTTCCCAATTAAGTTGCTAATTTTTGGCCTGAGTTATACATATTTTTCATCATCATAAGGAAGTATCGATCATTCCCAGATTCAAATAAGTATTTTGAACTCATGAAAAGATGTTGCATTCTGTCAACTTCTTTTCATCTTCTTTGGAATTGGTTCCCTCACACTTTCTTCATCATGCTTGGAGCTTTAAACTATCTCTACAGAGTCTTCTACATCTAAACATATGCAAGTCCGCTTTACCCTTAAAAATTCCCTTTGCTATTCCCTTCCCCTTTTCTGTCCAAAATTAAGAAGAGTGACCAGTGCTTCTTTCTTCTTCACATTCATAGTCTCATGGTTATTTTTGCATGTCATTTATGCAGTTTTGCTCATGCCTCCCTTTCTGCTCCAGTGTTGGTGTGTAATACCCCTGTTCAGATGCACTTATATTTCAAAATCTGACCAATCTGTGCTGATGAGACTTCACATCTGATTTTCAGGGCATCCCTGAACCTGAGGTTCAGCTCTTATTTACGTGCCTTTTTCTTAATCTTTTTAAAAAATATATATTTTATTGATTATGCCATTAAAGTTTTCCCAATCTTTCCCTCTTTATGTGCCCTCTGCCATGCACCCTGAAATCCGCCAGCCTCCTGCCGCTTAGTTCATGTCTATGGGTTGTACATATAGGTTCTTTGACTTCTGTGTTTCCAATACCATTCTTAACCTCCACCTGTCTATTTTACGCCTACCAATTATGCTTCTTATTCCCTGTACCTTCCCCCTTCATTGTCCCTCTCCCCACCCCTACCCCAAAACCCCCCATGGGATGTGCATTTCTCTGATTCTGTTCCTCTTCCAGTTGTTCGCTTCATTTTTGTTTTGTTTTGTTTTTTTAAATGTTCAGTTGTTGATAGTTGTTAATTTCTTGTCATTTTACTGGCTAGTGTGACTCAGTGGATCGAGCACCAGACTATGAACCAAAGAGTTGCTGGTTCGATTCCAAGTCAGGGCACACACCTGGATTGCGAGCCAGGTCCCTGGTGGCGAGTACTCAAGAGGCAACCACACACTGATGTTTATGTGACATGATTTCTGTCCTGAAATCTAGGCATCAGGCCACCAGGTAGAAGGAGTCACTCTGTCTGACCTGAATTTGAGGGTGCTATGCCCTCTCCAATTTTTCAATGGGTATGAAGCTTCACTTCTGCAAGACGAATAAGTTCTAGAGATCTGCTGTACAGAGCAGAGCCTCTAGTTAACAATACTGTATTATCCACTTAAAAACTGTTGAGAGGATACATCTCATTTTAAGTGATCTTACCACAATAAATCAGACGAAAACAGCTAAGACACCCATACTAGGAACATAGCATTATAAAGCTCACTATATATCATGTCATTTTTGTGAGAAAATAGCATTATTTAAGAAAGTAAGTTTTAGGAAAAATTGCATCATTCAATTAATACCATGGGTTTTTTTTAAATAATTACTTTATTGTTTTTCAATTACAGTTGTCTGCATCCTTACCCCTCCCCTCCCCCTAACCCCTCCAACCTCACCTCCCTTCCCTGCCTCCCTCCTCCCCCTTGGTTCTGTCCATGTGTCCTCTATAGTGGGTCCTGGAAACACTTCTCCCCATTGTCACCTCTCCCCTCCCCTCGGGCCACTGTCAGAGCGTTCTTAATTTCAATGTCTCTGGTTATGTTTTTTTTGCTTTTTCTTTTGTTGATTATAACACCATGTTCTAAAGGAAAGTTTTCACAGCTCCTGGCCATAATTAAATTCCTTTATTCTTCTTAAAATGTACCAATTATGGAATAATAAGTGAATAACAGTGTGAATTGTTCATATAGTGAACTTCTGCCTTTCCACTGTGAAAGCAGTATGGAGTTGCATTAAAAAAGTAAACAGTGGAACTGCCTCATAACCCAGCAATTACAAATCTGGCGATATATCCAAAGATACCCAAAACACTAATTGAAGGAATTGACGCTCCCCAGTGTTCATTGCAGCATTACTTACAATTTTCAAGATATTAGGCAGCCCAAGTTCCATGAGTGGATGAGTGGATAAAAAAGTCATGGTACATTCATGCAATGGAATACTACTTGGGTGTAAAAAAGAAAGAACTCTTACCTTTTTGGACAGCATGGATGGACCCAGAGTATATTATGGTAAATGAAATAAGTCAGTCAGAGAAAGACAAATAGCATGTGATTTCACTTACGTATTGATTCTAATGAACAGAAAAAGGTAGCAAACAAAATAGAAACAGTCTCATGGATACAGAGAACAGACTGACAGCTGTGAGAGGAGAGGAGAGAGGGCATTGGGGGAAAAGGTGAAGGGATCAAGCAAAAAATAAAATAACCTCACAGGCAGACAACAGTAGAGTTATTACCACAGTGAAGAAGGGGCAGTGAGCGAGAGGGTTAGTGGTGATGGAAGGAGACTTGACTTGGGGTGCTGAACACACAATACAACATACAGATGATGTATTATAGAAATGTACCCATGAAACCGACATAATTTTATTAGCCAATGTTACCCCAATAAATTCAATTAAGAAATAAAGAAGAAAAAGCAAAGTAAAATGGTCTTCTTTTAAAAGAATGACAAAGATTAGAAACATGAATAATAAAATGACAATAAAAACATATTTATCCACATTTATTTTAAGTGCAAATGGATTAAATGCTGCCATGAAAAGACATACAGTGGCTTAAAGATAGCAAACAATACCCTTCCGTATGCCGTCTTCACATCAAAAGACTCACACAGACTGAAAGTAAAGGGATGGAAAATGTATTACGTGAAAATGGAAATAAAGGAAAAACTAAAAAGCTGCGGTAGCAGTACTTATTCCAGAAAAAATAGACTTTAAAACAAAGCCTGTAACAGGAGACATCGAAGGACCCAGCAGCTCCACTTCCGGGTGTTTATCCAAAGAAACCTGTATGTTCATTGCAGCATTATTTACAATCGCCAAGATATGGAAGCCACCTTAGTGCCCATCAGTAGATGAGAGGAGGAAGAAGTGGTGCACACATACAACGGAATATGACTCAGCCTTAAAAAGAATGAAATCTTTCCCTGCAACAATGTGGATGGTCCTAGAGGGTATTATCCTGAGTGAAATAGGTCAGACAGAGAAAGACAAATGCCAGATGATTTCACTTATTTGGAGAATCAAAAAAGCAAAATAAACAACAAGCAGAAAAGAAAGAGACTCATAAATGCAGAGAACAGTTTGATGGCTGTGAGATTAGACAGTTTGGGAGGAAGAGTGAGAAAGGTGAAGGGATTTAGATACTAGGAAGTGAAATTGGCAGTTGCAGAATAGGCACGGGGATGTAAGTACAACACAGGGAACGCAGTCAGTAATTCTGTGATAACTATGTGGGTGCCAGACGGGTACCAGAATTCTTGAGGTGATCACTTCATAGGTTGTATAAATGTCTAATCTTGGGGATGCACACCTGAAACTAACATGATATTGTACATCAACCGTAATTGTAAAATAAAAGGCAATAAATAATGTTTTTAAAAAGAAAGTGAATAATAAAGAATTCTTCTGTGTTTTTGTCATTTCACTTAAAATGATAATGAACTGTACATCAGATGGGAACAGCATCACTAATTTCAAGTGCAAGACACTTTTCCCTGTTCCTTTGGTGTTAGTGACCACTGTTCTAATACTCATGGCCTGACATCTCTATGGGATCTGTCTCTCAGGTCCGTTCTCTGCCAACACTTGGTTTGTGTAGGAACAGATATTGGTGGTGTCACAACCCATCCAGTGGCAACGGTCAGTGTGTCTTTCTGTAACCACAACACTAACAACCATGGCACGTGCAACACACCTGCTCTCATCAAACTCTCTTTTTCAGCACCTATTCAGAAGCGGTTGGGTTTTGTGGTCATAAGCATTACAACTGACCATCTTCCCCTGGTACATGCTCATTCTTATTTTCCTCCCTCCTAAGGCAGATGCAAAAGCTGTTCTTTCTTCCTTTTGGGTCAGGAAAACACTTTACTTTAGTTCATGTCCTGGGACCAGGAAGTCCATCGGTGGTTCTGAAATGAATCTGAATCACACAGAGGATTTGCTAAAACACATGTTCTAGGCCCCATCCACAGAGTTTCTGATCCAGTAGGTCTTGGGTAGGACTTGAGACTTTTCATTCCTAAAATGTTCCCCAGTGACGCCACTCCTGCTGCCTGGGGAGTGACCACTGAGAACCAGCAAGTTTTACAGCAAAACAGCAGCCATGCTGAACTGTCCTCTCAGTACCTCATTTCCTGGGGTGGACACTCAGATTTTTCTTTTGAGTTGGAGAAATACTGAGATATCATTATATCTTTGACTTTTTTTTTTACTAAACATTCTGAGTTCTAAATATTTTCCTTCTAAAAGGTGATAGGTTTTATTTTTCCCCAAATGTTTTTTTCTCCCCCTTTCTTTCGTGTGAAGTCTTCTATACTCATCATTTGGTTTCCTTCCCATCAGTTTGGATTGGGCTCCCCAAAGACCCCAAGATGAAGGTTTATGTGAAAGCGATTTGTTAGGAAGCATTCCAGGTGAGCCCACTAAGAACACAGAAGTTAGACCCAAGGAGACTGAGAAAGTGTGTATTGATACACACGTAACAACCGTCAGTGACGGACCACACGCACAGTGCTGGTTCCATGAGATCATAAGGGATTTTGAGCCAACAGTTTGTGGTATTGACCGAAAGGCTGAACCTGACTACAATGTTGAATTTCCTGCTAGTTCTAGGTAGTTTAAATACACAGTGAGGCTCAGCACGCCTCCCTGACATCCCGGAGTTAGCAAGTGAGGAAGAGCTAGCTGGGGAGGAGGGATGCCCAGGAGACCACCCCTGCACATACATTAACTAAAATTAAAGCTAAACTAAACTAAAGTAAAAAGACATAATTTTAAATTGGTGTTTCAGGATTCTTAGGATATAGTCCCAGCACTGGAATTCCAGGTCAAAAAGAGTTCCATTTTAATTTCCAGAGGAAATTCCATATTGTTTTCCACAGTAGCTGCAGAAGTCTGCATCCCACCAAGCAGTGTGCTAGGGCTCCCTCTCTTCCACAACCTTGCAAGTGCTTGTTGTTTTGATTTGGTTATGATGACCATTCTGACTAGTGTGAAGTGGTTTCTCATTGTACTTGTAATTTGCATCTCTCTGATAGCTAGTGATGCCGAGCATCCTTTCATATGTCTCTGGGCCCTCTGTATGTCCTCCCTGGAGAAGTGTCTGTTCAGGTCCTTTGCCCATTTTTTAATTAGATTGTCTTCCAGGGCTGGAGTGGTGTGAGTTCTTTATATATTTTGGAGAACCTATTACATTTGCCAAGTGCTGGAAGCAACTTAAGTGCTCATCAGTAAATGAGTTGATCAAAAAGCTATGGTACATTTACATAATGGAATACTATTCAGCAGAAAGAAAAAAGGAGCTCCTACACTTTGTGACAGCATGGATGGCTCTAGAGAGGACTATGCTAAGTGAAATAAGCCAGGTGATGATGACAAATACCATATGATCTCACCTGTAAGTGGAACCTAATCAACAAAACAAACAAGCAAGCAAAATATAACCAGAGATATTGAAATTAAAAGTAAACTGAGGGTTAGCAGAGGGTTGTGGGAAGGAATAATGCGGGGAAGGGGGAAGGGTTTTCAGGAACATCTATAAGGGACACATGGACAAAACCAAAGGGGAGTAGGATCAAGGATGGGACGTGGGGATGGCAGGGTTGCAGGGTGTTGCGGGGGGGATAATGGAGGCAACCGTACTTGAACAACAATTTAAAAAAGAATTTTAACTTTTTTTCCTTTTTTTTATTACTTTATTGTTGTTCAATTACAGTTATTTGCATCCTCTCCCCTCCCCCCTCCCCCCAGCCCCACCTCCCCCCAAGCCTCCCCCTTCCCCCTTAGTTCCTTCCATGTGTCCTCTACAGTGATTCCTGAAAACGCTTCTCCCCATTGTCCCCTCCCCCTCTCTGGCTATTGTTAGACTGTTCTTAATTTCAATGTCTCTGGTTATGTTTTGCTTGCTTTCTGTTTTTGTTGATTATGATCCAGTTAAAGGTGAGATCATATGGTATTCTTGTAGGATGCCCATAATAATCTTAAGGAAGTCTTTTTTAAAATTATTTTTTGCGTTGTTAAATATTTATTTGGTATTTAATTTTAAAATTCTAAAAAAAGAATTTTAAAATTAAATACCAAATAAATATTTAACAACACAAAATAATTTTAAAAAAGACTTCCTTAAGATTATTATGGGCATCCTACAAGATCTCTTAAGAGACTGGAGCATTGCCTTCTGATAAAACAAATTAGCCCAAAAGGAGAGAACTGGATCCGAAGGATAGGAGCTGCCTAGCAATACAGACCACACAAACACGGGAAGAGTGAAGTGCTCTTGTTGACCAGTCTGGCCCAAGCACATCTGTGTTCTATCAGCTTAGGACACTTTCAATTTCAAGAAAAGAGCCAAACATCATTCAGCAGTTTTTTAAAATT
This sequence comes from Micronycteris hirsuta, assembly GCA_004026765.1. Taxonomy (NCBI): domain Eukaryota; kingdom Metazoa; phylum Chordata; class Mammalia; order Chiroptera; family Phyllostomidae; genus Micronycteris; species Micronycteris hirsuta. Next base: position 2,864 of record PVJI01033962.1, on the reverse strand, counting down.
TGTAACATGAAAGGAGACTTGGAGGAAACAAAGAGTGTTATGAGGCAGTTGCTGTACCACACTGTTCTGTTTTTGTTGTGGGTGCCTCTGACATATATGCTCGGGGCGGGGAAAGTGTCTGAATTTTTTAAAAGATTATTTCTTTTTAGAGAGAGAAGGAAGGGAGGGAGAAGTAGAGAGAAACATAAATGAGTGGTTGCCTCGTGTGCACCACCTACTGGGTACTTGGCCTGCAACCCAGGCATGGGTCCTAACTGGGAGTCAAGGCAGAAACCCTTTGGTTGCCAGGCCCACACTCAATTACTGAGCCACACCAGCCAGGGCTCTGTCTAGATTTTTAATTGAAATATTATAGAAATGATAAATTCAGATGATCTTTCTCAAGTTTTCTGCCCCTTTTAGTTGATCTCCAAAGTACAGTTTCAGACAAGGGTTTTTCACACTGTGGATCACAATTTGAAAGTAGACCATGGCAGCAACTCCATAGAGAAGAACTCTTGGGAAAATTGCAGGAACATCAGCAACAAGCAGAAGTCTGCAGCTATGAACTTGACCATCAGATCCATGGGATTAACCAGCATAAGTCTTGGAGGTGGGCCCCTGTGGTGAAGCAGTGTGGCACCTGTGAGCATGTGCTATGCAGTTGTGTGTGCAAGTGACATGATATTGCTGAATGTGCACATGCAGATCAGTCAGGATGGCCAGAGCGAGGACACAACAGCATCAGGCTGCTGGCTCTGAGGTGTCTGCAGTTTCAGCGTTGGTAGTATCTGTGCAAGGAACAAAAATTGACTCTCTAAATAACGTACAAGGATATGGGCCAGGACATTAAAGGCAGGATTTATTGTGAATAGGACTCAACTAGTGGTCAAGCCAGGCTGCCTTCTACAAGTAGGTGGAGCCTCGTGGTTTTATACTGCCCTCTCATTAATGAGGTGCATGCAGGGGGAGACTGGGGATATGGTGGGAGGGAGTGCTGTGAGGCTGCCCATTCAGTCGGTGTTGACTGTAGTATGAGTTTACTTAAATGCATCAGAAGCCTTGATTTTGTTATTTGGTTGGCACTGGAGATCCAAAACTTGACTGGGACAGTTACCCTAGAAAGGTCTTTATCTTCATGACACATTCAGCTTTCATTCCTGATTTATGCCCTCAAACTTCTCCTCTTTTGGTATTAAAGTTTGCTCCCTGCCACATGTCTTTTGCCAAAACATTTTAATCACATTACAACAATTGCTTTTGAGACCTCCACAATTCTCTAGAAATGTTGAAAACTGCATGAATTGGTAGAGGAAAGATCATGAACTTTGAAAATTGAAGACAAAAGACTGCCATGGAACACATTTCTTTTTCTTTTTCTTTCTTTTTTTGGGGGGGAGGTATCTAGGAATCTTTTTCTTTTATAAAAAAAATAATTTTATTGTTGTTCAATTACAGTTGTCTGCATTTACTCCCCACCACTCCCACACCACCACAGCCTAACCCACCTTCCTCCCTTGCTTCAACTCCACCTTGGTTTTGTCCATGTGTCCTTTATAGTAGTTCTTGAAAACCCTTCCCTCTTTTATCCCCACCCACCTCCCCTCGGATTACTGTCAGATTGTTCTTAATTTCAATGTCTCTGGTTCTATTTTACTTGCTTTTTTCTTTTGTTGATTAGGTTCCATGCATTTCTTACTATGTGACTTTGGGCAAGTCATATATACTTCAACTTTATTATCTTTAAAATGAAAAACATGATACAGTTTTAAAGCTTTGTGAGGGTTGGTTAACACACCGTGTGTGTGAAGGTGCTTTGCGAATTACAGAGTACATTGTGTCAGATCTTGCCTGGGCTACAGGCCCAGTGAGTCTGAGGAATGGAGAAGGAGCCACAGGGAGTACACTTGTGCAAAGGTCGCCCTTGTGTGCCATTCGCTCAGGCTCACAGCCCAGTCGGTTCTCAGCAGCACTAATGGGTTACCTGGGTCTAGGGATAAGTCTGGTAACGCGATTATTAGTGACTGAAATCTTGGCTCACGAAGGGAAATTGTACTACCTCTGATAACCGAAACCGCACAAAAATATTATTAGAATAAATATATATATCAATATCCTTGATGAATTGACATGCCAACAAAATCCAACATAACACAAAAATAGTTTTATATAATTTTGAAGTAGAATTTGATCCTAGGAACATAAGGTTGACTTCATATTGAAAAATCAGTTAATGTCCTACCTAAAGAAGATAGAAAAATCTCAAATAAACATCCTGACCCTACATCTACCAGAACTAGAGGAACAACAAAAACAAAGGCCAGAGCAAAGAGAAGAAAGGAAATAACCAAGATCAGGGCAGAATTAAATGACAGATGTACTAAAGGAACAATTCAAAGGATCAGTAAATCCAGGAGCTGGTTCTTTGAAAAGATGAATAAAATTGACAAGCTTTTAACCACCCAAATAAATAAAATCAGAAATGAAAGAGGAGAAGTTACAACCAATACCACAGAAACACAAAGGATTCTAAAAACTTACAATGAACAACTATATGCCAAGAAATTGGACAACCTGGGTGAAATGTAGAAATTTCTTGGAACATACAATCTTCCAAAACTGAATCAAGAAGAAGCAGAAAGCCTGAATAAACTGAAAACAACTAGTGAAACTGAAGCAGTAATCAAAAAACTCCCAGCACACAAAGCCCTGGACTGTATGGCTTCACAGATGAATTTTTTTTTTTTTTTAAATTACTAAATATTTTATTAAATAATTTTCTTTTTTTTTTTATTTAATTATTTTTTTTTTGTTTAATTACAGTTATTTGTAGCCTCTCCCCTCCCCCCTCCCTTCCCCTCCCGTCCCACCCCCCCAACCTCCCT
>PVJI01033961.1:0-10840 GCA_004026765.1 Micronycteris hirsuta | reverse complement strand
AGTTGAGCACGAGTGGTGTGGGCTGGACGGGAATGAATTACCCGGACCTGAGATGGAAAAACAGGCCAATTCTACAAGAATCCAATCTGAGTGGCTCAGAGTCAGAATGTTCCATCATCTGCGTCAAAGGTGACAGTGTAGAAAACCTAGTACTTTTTAAAGGTGGGATGTGGTGGTTAGTATTCCCCGTTTTACCACAATTGAACATTTTAATTATAAATAAATGGACAGATAGTTCCGAAACATAAATTATAATAATCCTCCAGCGTGGTGGAATTCCTCATGCCCAGGCTCTCCCAGTCTCCAGGAGGCTTTGCCAGGTGGTCTCTGCTGCCCCCTGGTGGCCTCCCCACACTGGCTGCAGGAGGAGCAGGTGTGTGCTCTGTCCAGGTGCAGAGTCTGAACCCACTGCTCAGGTGGTAACTCCCTGATCCATGGACTGCGGGTACCAGGGAGGGGGGATTGCTGTTCTCTACATAAGCACCATAGGCCTCACGACCAGGCACAAGCAGCTCATATCACCAATAAAAGTACGAACATTTAGGAGGGGAGCAGTAGGGCCCACCTGAAAAATCTCTGACATACCCCTGGGGTGGCGGTTTGATTCTGGGGCTTGCATGGGGGACCTGGGACTCAGGGAATGCCTCTCACTGATGCCACCACTAGTGCAGGTTGAAAATAGGGCACTGGCAGCAATTGCCCCAAAGACTGAGACAGGAGACACTCACTTAGCAAGCAGTGATGCAGCCCCACTCTGTCTGCCAGACACTCCGTCCTGGGTAAGACATGTGAACGGGACCAGTCCTGCCTCAGAGATGCCAGTGTGCACAAGGGGGCACACAGTAGACACGCTGGTTCGGGTGGCACGGCACAGTCACCTCCACCTTCTACCTGTATGTTGTCTCCCATCCTTATTAACAGCCAGATGTTTGCTCTTTCTGGGTCCCTCTTGGCCGATATTGAACTTGTGGCTCCATGTTGACCCATGGATATGTCACTCAGCTGGATATTTTTCCAAAGAACTTTGGCTCTTGTGAAGGAATGGAACAGACTAGATTTGTGCAGTGTCTGTCCCCTTGACCCTGGGTGTGACAGCTGAGCTGCAGTGGCTGTGCTGAGGTCCGTCTGCAACAAGGATGAGAGCCGAGCCTCCACTGGAGAGATGTCGGGAAAGAAGGTGGGAAGGACTCGGGACCTCAGGGGGCTGGGGAGGGTCTGCGGATCACCCGTTGGAGTCCAGACTTGTTGCAGGTGGAACTGAGCTCCTGTCTGCCCTCGTCTCTCCTCCCGCAGGCAGGATTCATGTCTCTGGGTATCTGAGGGTGGACAGGGAGGAAACCCTACTCGCTACCACCACTAGCGGGCCACCGGGAAGGCTTTTGCTTCTCACCCCGATACTTTGTGGTCTGCACAATGCATGAAATTAGCGGTTCAGACTGTTGCATGGCCCCTCCCGACTCCTCCTTCCTGACAGTGAGTCATGGGGTCAAACTGGGGCGTTGTCTGGGGTGGGGATTGCGTTCCTTCCACACAACAGGGGTGAGCAGGAGGATGAATGGAATGCAGGGGACCCTCCATTACTTCCTGTGTCTGTGATCACAGTTCTAAAATCACAACAACCCAACTCTGCAGGACTGAAAATAAACCAACACCTTCCAGAATGAAGGTGTGGTCAACACACCGGACAGAAAATCATGACCATCTAAGGTGTTTGCTGAGGGCCACGGGCATATGGAGTGGGTCGGGAAGAAGGTAATTATAGATGCCAGCTCTGACCACAGGGTAGGCGCAGAAATGAGGACTACAGAAGTATCAAGTATTTCTTTCTTCTATTAATAAGGTACGTGTTTGGATACATATTAATCATATATTTTTAGAAAGTTGCTCTGTCTCATTCCATTTTTCTTTAACACAAGACATGTTATCAGTAGTCAATTTTATATCTCAATATTTAAGTTATAAAATATCAGTACAACTGGGGGACACTGGCAGATAAAAATGTAGTTTGTATCCTCCTGTGGGAAAGGCGGAGCACGTTTGTGGTTGTTCGTGGGGCAGTTTTATCACGTTCAGTGGGAACGTGGCGATCGCCGTATTCCTCAGTTTGGAAACTGTGTGGGTGGTGGAGATGTGAGTGGGTTCTGTGGTGACAAGGGGGGGACTGTGGTGGCTTATGAAGTGTCGATGTTGACAAGCGGAGCTGCATTTCACAGAATGACTTTCTCTCTAGATTTGTGGGGAGGGTGGGCATGAGGAGTGTTTCTTATGCCAGGTTTGGAGGCAGAAGTGAAGCAGCACACACACTGTAGCTCACACCGTGGTGGCGTGTCTGCTGGGTCCCTCTGTAGGAGGTGACAGCCCCGGTTTCCCTGGAGTCACCTTCAGGACAGTGCGGACTCTCCCTCCGCCGTCTTCCCCGCTGTCTCTCTCAGAACCCATGGATCCTAGTGGGTTAGACTCTCTTTCATCCTATAAAACACATAGGGAACGGGCAGCTCTCTCTGGGGACGGTGACGTGTACATTGTGGCCTTCGGTGAGAACCAGAGCTGTGTGGGTGTCCAGAGGCCACCGCAGTCCCTGGTGACCGTTTTGGGGTAGCTGGCATCTTGGGTTGGGGTCCCTGGGAGCAGTCTCTGAGGTGGAGAATGGCGTGTGCAGGAAATCTGGAAGAAGTGAGGGCGGGGAGACTGGGAAGAAGGAGGAGGTGGCGCACAGGAGGTTACTCCACAGCCTGAGGACCCTGCAGGGGCCCTAAAGCGGTCATCTTTTGTCGCCCTACCTGAGGCAGGGCCTGACCTTGGCCCCAGGCAGTCATCACACTGACCTCTCTGAGAAGGGTGTGGTCTGGGAGGTCAGGTCACACAGGCCATGGGCAGCTCCTGGATTTTCATCTGAGAATCAGTCACTGGGGACCAGCCTGACTTTCGGGGACCAACCCTGAGACCCCAGCTCATGTCAGTGTCCTGCTGTCCCTGTGGACAACAGGCTGCTCCGTGATGGACTCCGTGATGGCCACGCTAGAAGAGGGTGGTGTTTCCATTTGCAGAGAGATGTGGAGGAAATGAACCCGTCCAGTAAACTCGTCCCCTGAAATGTTTTTGAAATGGAGCAACCACAGAGCTGAGACGTAGGGGGATCAACATATTTTCATGTCAGTATCCGCCACCCACCATGCTCTGCTGCTGTCCCAGTGGACGTGGGCCTGCACTGTCCCCTGTAAGGTCCTGTGGGCACATGTGCAGCCTTCCTTGTCACCACAGGCTGAGAATCTGGCACAGCTGGAGGACCCGGGCTGTGCTCCACGTGGTTCCTGCCCCAGACCTCCCACAGGCACCCGCTTCCCTCCCGGACCAGCTCTGCCCCCACCAGGGGTCAGGTCTCTGTCCTGCCTCCTCTGAGGGACAAGTGCTTCCTGCCGGACCTCAGTCCTGACAGCGCTCCTGCTTCACCCCAAGGTGCAGCTGAGTAAAGACACTCACTGCAGAGGATGTCCAAGGTCACCTCTGAACACCGAGATCTATCTCCTTTTGCTGAGCAGAGCCTCAAGATGGGGGTAAAGGGCCTGGTGGCTCCTGGGGATGCGGTCACGTCAGCCCAGCCACTCTCCCTGGCTCACGTTTCTGCCTGGGGTGGGCTGTCCCAGCGTAGCTCCCGCGGCCCGTGGCAGAGGAGGCGGAATGTACAGGGCGGGACTCACGAGGACCCGGAATTTACTTATTAAAAATTGCATATTGATTCTTACATGTTTCAACTTCAGTCACCTTCAAATAACTCTCTATTTGATCCAATATTGAAATGTTTTTCTCCACTGCTCAAAACAGTTTTTGAATTAATCGATTGTGATGTCTTTTAGTGCTTCTGCCTATTTTGTTTCACCTCTTCCACGTTGGCAAAAGATTCCCTTTAAGGAATTTTTTACCGGGGGAAACAAAAGAACAGTCGCAAAACGTTATTTTTGGCAAGGGGCAAGTTCGGGTGAACAGGAAGGATGGGATGTGGGGGTCCTGCCATTTTTGGTCAAAAATGGGTGAGCACTCAGGCGGTGTGGACAGGTGCACTTGTCAATCACCCATCATGAAATGGGCAAAGCAGTTGAATGAGTCTTCAAAAAAAATTCACTGAAGCCATACACAGCCTCTCACAACAACACTAGCTGGTACACGGATACAGATTGGTTCTAGAACACTCAGCTAGTGGGGGAATCCAGCACTACAAGGAGCCTGTCCTCCAGAAGGTAATTCCACTTGGGGGTGGGTACCCCCTCTTAAATGTCATCAAAATGATCTAAATTATGACCCTCCTTTGCTTCTCCCTAGTGGTGTTTTGGGGAGCCGGTACAGGATGATGGGATTTGCACAGAGAAGAGTCAAAATCTCAGCATCTTGGTGATGGACAGGGAACAGGTCACGCTGGGTCCCTGTGGGGCAGAGGGGACAGAGGAGGTAGGTTTTGGTCTCACTTCCCCTTTGTCTGTGTCACTGTGGCTTAACCGTATTGGCCACCAATACTATAGTCTGCACCACAGATATACTCAGCCTCGTCCTCAGACTGGAGGTTGGAGATGGTCAGGTAGCGGTCGGCCCCAGAGCTGGAGCCCGAGAAGCGGTCGGGGATCCCGTCCCCCTTGCTGTGGCTTCCGCCACTGCGAACATACATCAGATACCTAGGGGCCTTTCCTGGCTGCTGCTGATACCAATAAATGGTGTAGCTGCTGTGCTCACTGCTGAGGGTGCAGGTGAGCTTGGCCGAGGCTCCCGGGGAGACAGAAGCAGATGGGGGCTGGGTCAGCACAGGCGCAGCACAGAGACCTGCAAACACAAAACACAGGGGTGATGCCCAATGCACCCAGACTAGAGAGATGCCCCTGAAAACTGTGTTTGGAGGGAACATGGGGCTTCAGGAGTCCTGAGTACCCAGGGATGCTCTGACCTGTGGAGAAAACCAGGGGCAGGAGGTAGAAGGGAGCCCAGTCCATGGTGGGAGTGGCTTCCAGGAGCTCTGCCCTGAGGCTGCCCAGCTGGCACTGGCCTCTCCAAGCCCCTGTCTTATCCTCTTTTCTTGTAGCTCAAGAGGGAGGGGCATTGAATGCAAATCTGTCTCTGTTCCCCAACAAGTATCTGTCTCAGCTCTTGTCTCAACTGTGAGCCTAACAGCCTCCTGTTGGTAATTCCCTGAGGTCAGGAGAAGGTCCAGGTGTTGGTTTCATTGTTAAGAGTTGATTTTACCCAATAGAAGTGTCTTCAAAGGAGCCTCAGTCATGCCCTTTGCACTTGAGCACAGCCAAGGGCGCTTACCTATAAAGTTCCCCAAACAGGGACCCACAGTGCCCCCTGGTGTTTACAGGATGAGTATCACCCTACCTGTGTAGCTAGTTCATCAGATGGCTACTTCTAAGAACTTCATGCAGGGGTGTCAAACTCATTTCCACCAGGGGTCACATCAGCCTCGTGGTTGCCTTTGAAGGGCCGAACGTAACTTTAGGACTGTACAGATGTAACTGCTGCTTAACTAGGGACAAGGAGCTTGGCGCTGCTGCTGGGTAGAAACAAGGTGCCAGGCTGGATAAAACAAGGTGGAGGGCTGGACTGGGCCCACGGGCCTTGTGATGCCACCTGTGCCTTACAGGATGGTGAGCCTTGGGGAGTGTTTTATACGCACGTCTCACCTCACGTCACAATAACCCGACATCAGAATAACCCCACGTCATCCCTGTGTGAAGGCCCAGCCCCTCCTCCTGTCTGATGGGCAGGGGGCCGTCATTTCCAGCTTGTGATTTTCCCAGAGCCGCCCAGACAGTGATGAGGAATGAAGACTTCAGTCCAGGAGGCCGACCCAGAGCCTGAACGTTGGGTCCTTTCTTTGCCCCGCCCCTCTCTGGGCCCCATGTCCCCACCGCCCCCACCCCAGGACCCTGTCACTGCCCTCTTCTCTGTTCCCGGGGTGCCGTCCTCCCGGGGTCTGCTCTGAAGAGCGCTCAGGTCCTCACGTGGCAGCACCTGCATTTCCCAGTGACACGCGGGACTGTATGTGGGAAACGTGGGGACCCTCCCGCAGCGCCCTCCCTGGCAGAGGGCACAGGGTCCCGTGTCCAAGGGTCACTGGGCATCAGGTGACTGGACAAGGTTCAGGTCAGGCTCAGTTTATAACGGTTTATGTGAGGATTGTTTCCTCACGTGGTGAAAGCTGATGAGTTTCGACCAGTGTCAGTATCAGGAGACAAGTCTTTTAATTTTATAAAACTGTCAAATTTTACAAAACTGTAAAATTTTACATTTGGCAAGAAAGCACTTTTTACCTGCTACCCTGGGCAAATGCATTGCTTGTCACCCTGGTGGTGCTGAGGATGCAGTAAAATGAATTCACGTACAAAATGCTGGAGGCGCTGTCCTTGGAGGTGGTGGTGCAGCCCTGCGGTGACTCATGTGCACAGACAGACAGACTGACACCTGACTCACTCCTCAGGGTTTGGTCTGAGAGACAATGGAGAGGGGACCAGGGTCTGGTACCTGGGGCATGAGACACGCCCCTCGCTTTCACTCCTGAGGGGACCACAGCAGCTCCTCTCTGCCCCTCCTACCCTGGAGTGTCAACTCCTCACACTCACAACTAAGGGTCCCCCATGGGGCCCTGCTGGCCACTCCTGGAGGCCAGTGCTCACACCTGTGCTGTGGGTCTCCTGACCACCTGCGAGGTCACCTGTGAGCGCCATCTGGGTGAATTTGTTACAGAACAGAGCAGGGGCAGTAAATGATACACTGTTACCAAAAGGACCCCCCTTTGTGCTCCGGGGGTCCCCCTCCACCTACTAGGTCTGTTTTGCTCAGAGCCAAAGGAAAGATGTCTCTCAATGCCAGAGACTAGTGAAAAGGAAAGGAATTATTTATTTACAAGTTATATAGGCTTGGAATAATGACTTAAAGTCTCCTTTAAAATAATAAAGTTTTTTTAGAATACCCACAAACACACACAGTCCTTCCTTCTGCCCCCGCCCAGTCCAGGGTACCGTATCTCAGGAAAAGAAGTAGAAGTCCGTGGTTCAGGCAGCCCCTCGGCCCGGCACCATCCGCTGTGTCACCACCGCAATCTCCAGTTAATCCAAAACCAAGTGGCACCTTCTCACGGTCCACCAGCAAGAGTCCTTTCACCCCTTTTCTTCCACGCAAACTCTCTCCTGCTTCGTAAGCCACATGGCACAAGGAGCACCCCCAAAGCCGCATGGTCCTGCCCTCTGCCCAAGCTGAGCGTCATTCCTGCCACAGCCGCGTGGTCCTGATGCTCCTTCCCGCAGCATCTCTCCTGCATTCTTCCGAACTGCTAAGAGAGAGCTCTGCATTGCTGCGGCATCTTGCTTCCCAGCTTCCTAAGCTGCGTGGCCAAGGGAGCCCCAAAGCTGTGGGGTTCTCCCCTCTCGCCCAAAGCCATGTGGTCCTCCCTTTGCCTGGCTGCCGTTCCTGGGTTTAATCCCCGCGCCAATCTTCCTCTGCAGCCCTATTTCCGACTCTTCTTACAATCCACTACACCTGCCAGCATTTCCGTATTCTTCCAGCTTTTCTGGGCTGCCATGGTAACTGTGGGCAGGTTGACCCCATGGCATGGAGCCAATCATCTCCAAGCTCTCACGCAGGTGCTGTAACCAGGAGGCATTGCCTCCCAGTTACATCTTGGGTGGAAGTCACTTCCATCCCTGTGGCTCAAAGCAAGGCCACAGCTATTCAACGTATCTGTAGAACCAGTCAGAGGTTGTAGATATGTTACATGACCGTGCCAGGCGTTAGCTGTACAGCTGCTGCTGTACAGAACAGCTCCGAATGGCCCTGCTCCAGGCGCTGCGTCCACCCCAAGTCAGACTTGTGGGGGTGAGGGCATCCCATATATATTTTTCTAATATTTCCTGGACACCTTGAGTTCTGGACCCCATTTACAAATCCCTATTTGGAGCCCCCCTCTTGGCTGCACCCTGTTACAATTTCACCTTCAAAACATGATCTGTGTTTGAGTTAGACAAATATGTCCCTTTGTGGAGAATAGCAAGGGATCCCACATCAATAAAACCCATCTATTATCCTCCTTCCCTCTAGATCTCTGCACAAAATGTAACCTTATGGCTTGTATTGATGTTCAAGGAAATGATCTGCCCACTGAAGGGTGTTTTGTACCAACAACTATTTACAAATGCATATAGACTGTGTGATTCATTACACTAGCAATAAAAATGTGCTCGGTGGCTCAGAATCGTGTTTAACATTGTAATGTGCTTAATATCTGGTCTCTGAGGACAGAAGCCGTGTGGACACATGGCACAAAACTCCCCTCGTTCTGTCCTCAATATTCCTGGTTTAGTTGGAAAGTGGAGCAGACGTTCCTCCCTAGTGAGGTTCTGGTCACAGAGTCCACCCCCGTCCTTGTGCCCCGATGGCTGCAAGTGTGCACTGCAGGTCAGTGACACTGTCCTCTGCCCCCAGCCCAACGAGGACATGTCACCCATCTGACCTGCTCTGTTCAATGTGGTCCACAAGCCACATGCACCTACTGAGGATGAAATGTAGGCGGTCCTGGAAGAGACGAACAGTATTTCTGAAATGCCCACCAGATTTTAAGATTGATTATAAATAATGTAATATTATCAACATTTTAATATTTAAGTTCTATTGAAATATTTTGCACTAGCGGAGTTAAACACAATCTGTCATGGAAATGGATCCCACCCGTTTCCTCTCCCCCGGCTGTCACCAGGCCTGAGTCACACTCAGAGAAAGTGTGGCACCGGGAACAGGGCCGGGGGCGGGGGGGCAGTTCCCTGCCACCATTTGGCTTCCCAGTGCGGGCTGAACTGAGACCAGCCAGGGGCATGCAGCTGTGGTGGTCAGTGTGTCCCACCCGACTGGACACCAGGGGGATCTCCCAGTGTCCGCTACACAGGTCGGCTCCATTCAGAGTCCTGGGTGGCCTAGGAGCCTGGGCCTCAGAATCTCATCTGAGCTGGCAGCTCTGGGGATGATTCCAGAACATTTCACAAGGAGCGGCCCAGTCACCATGCTGTAGAATTTCAAGACCGTTGCTTCGGGATTCAGATCTCTGACATTCTGTCCTCTACTCACTCCTTCTAACCAGAAGTGACACTGTGACAGAGACACACGAGGACAGCCTGGTCCTGCAGCCCTGAATCCACTCCTGACCCACCTCTGCACAGCTGCCTGAGGCTGGGAGGCGGGACCAGTGGTAGACCTGAGAAATGGGACCTGGGCCAAACATGCTGATGACTTTGCCCACTGTCCTCGTGGGGCCTCAGGAGAGTGTGACACAGAAGGAGGTTTTTGTCACACTTCTCTGTCTGTGGGTATCACTGTGAGTCAATGCCAGCTGCTCCCACTGCCATCAGCTACTGCACAGTAGTAGTCAGCCTCGTCCTGGGTCTGGGCCCCACTGATGGTCAGGGTGGCTGTGTTCCCCGAGTTGGAGCCTGAGAATCGGTCAGGGATCCCTGAGGGCTGGCTGCTGCTCAAAAAGATGATCAGCACAGGGGCCTGGCCGGGCTTCTGCTGGTACCAGTAAACATATTTACTTCCGATGTTCTTTCCCCCACAGGTGATCCTGGCGTCTGTCCTGGATCCACGGACACCGAGGCCGGCTGTGTCAGCTCATAGGAAGACACAGAGCCTGCAAGAGAGGAAAGGGGAGGTTACATTCCAGCTGCGGGGCTCATCACGTGGAAACCCCCTCCTGCCTGACCTGCACTGAGCCCCTGGCAGTCTCTGGGCCCCCAGGACTCCCCCGCTCATCAGTCTCAGCCTCAGCGGCCTGTGGTGCTGGTGGGTGGAGGGCACCATTGACAGTGAGAGGACCTGCCACTCACAGGCAGTGAGCACAGTGAAGTCCAGCCCCACCAGCCCCGTCTCCACCTGCAGGGCCCTCAGCATCCTCTCCCACTGGCAGCGCCCTGCTGACCTCATGCTGAGCTCAGAGTCAGGGTCAGTCCTTGTCCAGATCCCTGGGGCTGGGGGAGGGTGGGATCCTGGGAGCAGCACCTGTGCAGTGAGCGAGGAGGCCGAGGAGGAGAGGGGTCCAGGCCATGGTGGAGGCGCCCCGCTTCTGCTCCCTGAGGCCCCAGGCTGGGCAGCTTTCCTCCCAGGCCTCTCTTATCCCCTTGCTGGAGGGACAGCTGCTGGGTATGCAAATCAGCCAGGGCTCAGGGCTTCTGCCTGAGGAGTTGTGTGCTTCCTGATGGGGGCTCAGCCTGAGAGACTCAGGGAAGGGAGAGGTGGTCCCTGCAGACCCCACCTTATTCCCAGGGGATCCAGTTCATCTCCTGGTGCCACAGAGTGGGACTGACATCTCCACCCCAGACTGTCCCATGGCTTCACGCCTGGGCTGGCCTGGCCACAGCTGAGCTCAGAGGTGACGTCTGTCTGCATGTTCTGAACCCACTATAGAGCGTTAAGTGCAGCAGTGATGAAATGAGCCTGAGGTCAGAGCTGTGCCTCACTCCAATGACAGTTTGAGAGGATCAGAACCTGAGTAAAATTCATACCTTGCTAATGGTGCTGAGAACTTTTAGGACTCATGAGTTGGTGTACTTGGTGAGAACGCCTGAGACAGGTTGGAGATGTCTCAGTGTCCCCAGTGGGCGCTAGTGCCAGGGTCAGCTCCAGTCCTTGAAATGTGTGACAGTCACAGAGTGTGAGCACGAATGGGGTGGGCCGGACAGGAATGAATTACACGGACCGGTGATGGGTAGGTAGGCCAATTCTAAAAGTACCAAATACCAGAGACTCAGTCCGAATGCTACGTCATCCGTGTCAAAGGTGATAGTGCAGAAAACTTACTACCCTTTCTACAGGT
>PVJI01033960.1:0-10844 GCA_004026765.1 Micronycteris hirsuta | reverse complement strand
TGGACCAGAAGGAAAAAATAAACATTCAACCAGAAAAGAATGAAGAAACAAGAATTCAAAAAAAAAAAAAAATGAGGAACACCAGGACATCTTTAAACATTCCAACATCTGAATTATAGGGGTACCAGAAGGAGAAGAGGAAGAACAAGGGATTGAACACTTATTTGAACAAATAATGAAAGAGAACTTCCCCAATCTAGCTAAGGAAACAGACTTCCAGGAAGTCCATGAAACTCAGAGAGTCCCAAGGAAGTTTAACCCAAAGAGGAACACAACAAGTCACATCATAATTACATTGCCCGAGATTAAAAATAAGGAAAGAATCTTAGAAGCAGCAAGAGAACAGGGAATATTTACCTACAAAGGAATGCCTATAAGACTGTCAGCTGATTTTTCAACAGAAACCTTACAGGCAAGAAGGGGCTTGAAAGAAGTATACCAAGTCATGAAAGGCAAGGACCTACATCCAAGAATACTTTATCCAGCAAAACTTTCATTTAGAATTGAAGGGCAGATAAAGTGCTTCTCAGATAAGGTCAAGTTCAAGGAGTTCATCACCACACAGCTTTTATTAAAGGAAATGTTAAAGGGATTTATATAAGACAAGGAGAGTTATCAACAAGGGAGTGAGAGGAGGAAAGAGGATGAAAAAGTACAGAGAATAAGTAGCATAAATGGTAGGTAGAAAACAGGCAGGGGGAGGTTAAGAATAGCGTAAGAAATGTAGAAGCCAAGGAACTTATGTGTATGACGCATGGACAAGAACTAAAAAGGGGGGTGGGTGTGTGTGGGCAGGGGCAGAGGGGAATAGACGTGGGAAAATGGGACAACTGTAATAGCAGAATCAATAACGTATATTAAAAGAAGAATAAGAAAAACAAAAGGTTGTACTTTATTTTCATTTATTCCTTGTCTGTTCGTATTTCCATCTGTCTGTAGATCTGAGTTTCTCACCTGCAGCTTCTTTAATTTGGGAGTCTATTTAATGGTGGCAATGTCACGGTTTGAAAGCAAGATGATAATTTGGATCTGGAGAAAATATGAGAGACCACTATTAAAGCTAGTTGTTTGGGTAATTATGAAAGACAGTTTAATTCATCTTTCTTTTTCATCTCTTAACTGTCCTTAAAAAGCAATTTACAAAATTGTGTGTGTGTGTGTTTGATTGAGCCTATAATGTATAGAAATGTAATCCATTTGCCAGTAATAGAACAGAGCTGCAGAAAGGAGTTGCATTTGAGTAGGAAATAACACCACATGGTCAGTTGAATTCATGAGATGATTAAAATAGCATATATTTTATAAATAAAATAATTGTGAGTTTCAAAATGTACCAAAATAATATGTATAACACTAGTGTTACAGAAAAGGTGAAGAGTGAACAAAGGTAGAAAGGAGGAACTGTATATAATTAGTTTTTACAGTGATTTGTGTTACTTACTCTGGATCTAAAGATCATCTTGCTTTCAAGTGACTCACTCACTTTCAGCCCGAACAAGTTCTCTTGATATTTGTTATAGGTAGATTTTCCAGAAACACATTTTCTCAGTTTTTTTTAAACAATGGGAATGCTTTTATCTTACCTTCATTTTTTAAATTTGTTTTGTTGTTGTTCAATTACAGTTGTCTGCATTTTCCGCCCCACCAGTCCTCTTCCACACCAGCCATCCCACCTCCCTCCCCTGATTCCATCCCCCTTGGTTTTGTCCATGAGTCCTTTATAGTTGTTCCTGAAATCCCTCCCCACTTTTTGTCCCCATTATCCCCTCCCACCTCCCCTTTGGTTACTGTCAGATGGTTCTTAATTTCAATGTCTCTGTTATATTTTGCTTGTTTATTTGTTTTGTTGATTATGTTCCACTTAAAGGTGAGATCATATGGTTACCTTCAACTTTTTACTGAGATCTAATTCACATACCATAGGTTAACTATTTAAAAGTGCATAGTTCAATGTCTTTTAAATTCATGTTTGTTTAACCATCACCAGTATACAGTTTCACAATGTTATTATTGAAAGATAAACTTCACCCTTTAGTTGCTATTGCCCCATCTCCCCATTTCACCTAGCTCTAGACAACCACTAATATACTTTGTATTTTTATGGATTTTATTTTTCTGAACATTTCATATAATGGGATCATACAATATATGGGCATATTTTGGTCTGGATTCTTTTATGTAGCATAACATTTTCAAGGTTAATCTACACTGTAACATGTATTAGTATTTTACTAGTTCATTCCTTTTTATGGTTGAATAATATTTCATTGTATCCATGTATCACATTTTGTTTATGTATTCATTGTCTGATAGAAATTTGGATATTATTAATAATTCTTCTATAAACATTTGTGAAAAATGATTTTGTGTGGACATATGCTTTCAATTCCCTTGGATATATATGTAGAAATAGAATTACTGGGTCTTATGGTAACTCTGTTTCACATTTTGAGGACCTGCTGAGCTGTTTTCCATAGTGGATTTTCCATTTTACTTTTCAGCCATCAATGTATGAGTGCTCAATTGCTTCATATCTTTGCTTTCCAATATTTTTTGAAAAAATTATAGTCACCCTAATGAGCATGGAATGATATTTTACTGTGTTTTGAATTACATTTCCATAATTACTGATGATGCTTAACATTTAATGTACTTGTTAGCCATTTGCATATCTTCCCTCAAGCAATATCTATTCATGCATTATGCCCGTTTTTGAGTTGGGCTATTACCTTTTTATTGTTGAGTTTCAGGTGTTTTTTTTTTTTATTCCGGGTATTAGAACCTTAATATGTAGGTTATTGGCAGTATTTTTTTCATTCTGTAAGTTGTCTTTTCACTTTCTTAATAGTGCCCTTTGATGCACAAGTATTTTATTTACTTTTAATGATATGTAACCTATTTTTTCCTTGGCTGTTTGTAATTGTTGAGTTAGATCTAAGAACCTGATACAGAATCCAAAGCCTCCAAAATTTACATTTGCGTTTTTTCTAGGAGTTGTATAGTTTTAATTCTTACATTTAGATATTTTATCATTAAAGTTATAATTTGTATATGCTGTAAGGTGTGGTTTCCTGTAACCCAAAATTATTCTAGAACAGATCTTGAAAATCATCATGGTATTCAGGACATGGACTTTAGGGTCACAACATCTACTATGTGAGTTATGTGTGGGCATGTTCTCTTGGAAGATTTTCTCAAACAAAATATCAGACTCCACAGTTTGGATCCTAAAGTCAGTCTTCTGTGGAAGGTCCAGTGAGCCTCATATTTGCCATGTGTAGTTATATATCAAATAAGATATCCACAATTCCAAAATGCATAAAATGACTACACTATCACTAGACAGGATGCATGAAAAGAGTTCACTTAGTTTAGTGACTTGCATATAGAAGGCATAAAATAAATTATTGCTACTTTTATTATATTTAAGTATTTTCACAACAATATAATCACTAAGTATGGTTTAGTAAGCATTCACTGTACTCATTCTGGAAAGTAGTTTGTTTGAATTGGGTTGAGGAAACACACATCTTCACTATGGAATAAAACAAAGCTTAATTGTCAAGATTTCCAACTACTAGGTTTAACCACAACACACCAAGTATGTTAAATAGTATTATTTAAAACTCAATAAAATTAGGGAAACTGAAGGTGGCAGAGGAGTAAGTGGAAGTTACACTAACCTCCTCCCAGGACCAATCTGAAATTACAACTAAATTATGGAGAAATCACCCAGAAAAAACAACTGAGCAATAATGAGAGAGAAGCCTTATAACCATGGCCAGACAGAAGAAACAGTTTCAGCAAGCGTGACTTGTAGGGAATGTGGTAGAGACTTGAGAGGGCTGGCTGGGCACCCACGGTTGGCAGGTGAAGTGCCAGAGAGATATAAGCAGCCGGTTGGATCCCCCTGAGTAGTGTGAGGTCTAAATCCTAAGCTAGGCTCCCCAGCATGGAGCACCAGAGGCAGAAAAGTACACAGATAGTTTCCAGGTATGTAAAGTGGCAGGGTTGCTCTCTGACAAAGATGGTCGGCTAGAGATACAAAGAGCCATTTAAAGGACCAAAGCAGGGTGCTTGGTGTATAGTCCCAGCAATGGAATTGCTGGATCAAAAGGCATTTCCATTTTTTGTTTTTTGAGGAATTTTCATACTGTTTTCCATGGTGGCTGCACCAGTTTGCATTTCTACCAACAATGTACTAGAGTTCACTTTTCTCCACATTGTGCTGCAAGAACCTAAGTGCCCATCAGGAAATGAGTGGATCAGAAAACTATAGTATAGTTACACAATGGAATACTACACAGAAGAAAGAAAGAAGGAGTTCCAACCCTTCTGCAGAGCATGGATAGAACTGGAAAGCATTGTGCTAAGTGAAATAAGCCAGGTTGTGAAAGAAAATACCATATGATCTCACATATATGTAGAACCTAATCAACAAAACAAACAAGCAAGCAAAATATAACCAGAGACATTGAAATAAAGAACAAACTGACAGTAACCAGATGGGAGAGGGAGGAGGATAATGCAGGAAAGAACAGAAAGGGTCATCAAAGAACATGTTTAAAGGACCCATGGACAAAGTCAAAGGGGGGAAGGATTGAGGATGGGAGGTGTGGGTGAGTGGAGTGAGAGAAAGTGGTGGTGGGAAAATACATAGACAACTGTACTTGAACAATAATAATAAAAAAAAAGAAAGGTGCTATTGTCAAATGGAGACTGTGAAGGAAGCTCTTGTAAACCCAGATCAGGTAGAAGCTCTCACTCCCCACAAGTTGGCCAGATTCAACAACCAAAACACAGGATACCCACTTACATTTGAATTTCACAAAAAACAATGAATGATTGGATGGGACATACTTTTCCTAAAAATAAATTCCTTATTTTGATCTGGAAAAAAAAAAAAACACAACAACATAAAGGCCCAAACACATACATTTTCATTTGCAGCCACTTACCCTGGGCTCCAACAAAGGCAGGGAGGGCAGAATGGAATAGAGACGCTTAAGGAGAGACTGGGGATGGAGGCTTTGGAGAGAGAACTGAGAGAGTAGACACCTGGATCCTGGTGCTGAGTCATCCCCCGTACTGCAGGAGCCACCTTGCTCTGACAGACCACTCCCCTCCAAGTGGCAGCAGCCCGAAGGGAAGCAATAGCCCCGCCCTCCGGAGGGACTCTGCCTCACCTCTGGCACTTAAGCCTGACTGCTGAGTGCAGAGTGACTAAATTAACAACTGAAGGACTCAGCCACAGACAGTAGATCCTTGGCTGCCTAAGGCCAGATGGGGTCGATATCTGACATCATCAGATCCAGAAAGTAAAAACAGTGCTAAATACTAGATGCTACTGAGGCGAAATCCAGCATGGTCTTCTCAGTGATTTGCGATATTTTCTTTCCTGCATAGTTTAGAACATTAATTTCTTGTCTTTCAAGTGTGTGCATATTAAATCACTAGATTTTGTATTATGGTTTGTATTATGGTTATTTCATTTCACGTATTTTCCCCTCTTTTCTCCTCCCTCATTTTACCTTCTACTTTCCTCTTATCATTTTATTTTTACATTTTGTTTTCTGTCTTGCTACAACTTGTTTCCATTCCACATTATTATTTCTCCCTGTCCAGCCTCTCAAAACCAATTTTCTTCTCAATAGTCATCTCACATCCCATTCCCTGCTATTAAAATGACCATGTTCTTTCTCCACCTTTAGCAATGTTTGCTCAATGGTTGTGGATAGGGAAGTTGTTGCACTTTTTCAATTTTATCTATAGATCTTCCCAAATTTTGTATTTCAAATCTCAAATTTTACTGTTCATTTCTCCTACTCTTTTTGTCATCTCAAAATTTAATCTTCCCTGTATTAGCCTTATGTTTTCCTTTTTTATTCTCTTTCATTCTGCCCTTTCTTCTTTTTATGTTCACCTCAAATTTTAATTTTTCTTTTTCTTAGCCTGGTATTTGTTTCTCACTATTAGTATTCCCTCTCCCTTTATCAACTCAAAATCACTTCCCTTTCTTTTAGACACCCCTTAAGCTTTTCTTTCTTTTCTTTTCTTTCTTTTTTTGTTTTTTTTTTGTTTGGTTTTTTTTTTTTTTTTTTTTTTTTTTTTTTTTTTTTTTTTTTTTTTTTTTTTTTTTTTTTTTTTTTTTTTTTGTTCCCTCTTATTCCCATCCCACCTATATTAGTTTTAGTTCATTTGTTGTTGATAGTGCTGTGGTGGATCTTTTTCTCCAACTTGGTTTCTATTTTTTATTCTTTATTTACTTTTTTCCTTTTTCTGTCTCACTTTATTTTATGTCTTAATTTCTACTTAAACCTAATACTATACAGTTTTCTTCACTTACTCCATTCTACATTCTCCATTCACTTTTTTATTTATGATGTAAATTTTACTTTCTGTATTTGCATAGCTCCAATTCCCTACTCTTATGATTGCACCTTCCTTTATCCTTGCAAAATCTCTTTCCTTTGGTAGGTCATCTCATACTCTCCTTTCTTATAATACTCTTAACCTCTTTATACCCTTATTAATGGTTCATTTGCTATTGATTTGTTCATTTGTTGTTGTTGATACTTTATATGTAAGATCTGTCCATTGTTGACTGTGAGGTGTTAAAACCCTCTCCTATAAGTGTGTTGATCTCTATATTTCTTGGAGTTCTCCAAGATTTTCCGCATATATTCGGTTGCTCCTATGTTGAGTGCATATATGTTTACAAGGTTTATAGTTTCTTGATACATTCTTCCCTTTAGAATTATGAAGGGTCCTTCTGTGTCTCATTTTATAGCATTTGTTTTGAAGTCTATCTTGTCTCATATAAGTATTGTTACCCCGGGATTTATTACCTGTCCATTTGCTTGATATATTTTTTCCAATCCTTCAGTTTCAGTCTGTGTATGTCTTTTGTTCTGAAATGTGTCTCTTGTAGACAGCATACATGTGGGTCCTGTTTTATTATCCATTCAACTACCCAATGTCTTTTAATTGGAACATTTAATCCATGTAAATTCACTGTTAATACTGATATCTACTCATTCGTTGTCATTTTTCCTTTTGTACCTGTGTAGCTCTGATTCTATACTTTCATCTTCTTAAAGAAGTCCCTTTAGCATATCTTGCAGTGCTGTTTTGGTGAACATGTATTATTTTAGCCTTATTTTGTCTGGGAGACTCCTTATTTCACCTTATATTTTAATTGAGAGCCTTCCTGGGTAGAGTACTCTTGGTTGCAGTCCTTTGCTTTTCATTATTTGGAATATTGCTTGCCATTTCCTTCTGGCTTGTGGTGTTTCTGTTGAGAAATCAACTGCCAGCCTTATTGGATCTCCTTTCTATGTTACTATCTTTTTCTCCCTTGTTTCTTTTAAGATCCCTTCTTTCTCTTTAAAATTTGGCATTTTAATTATAATATACCTTGAAGTGGGCCTCTTTGTGGTTATCTTGATTGGGACACTCTCTGCTTCCAGAATTTGCATGGCTTTTCACTTCTCCTAGTTAGGGAAGTCTTTGTCATTATTTTTTTGAACATGTTTTCTCTCCCTTGCTCTTTTTCTTCTCCTTCTGGTATCCCTATGATTCAAATATTGTTATGTTTCATGTTGTCCTGATGCTCCCCTAAGCTACCCTCATACTTTTGGAGTCATTTTCCATGCTGCTGTTCTACCTGGGCATCACTTTCTACTTTGTCTTCCATCTCACTAATTCAGCCCTCTGCTTCATACAGCATGCTTGAGATTCTTTCTAGTTTATTTTTATTTCAGTTATTGTAATCTTCATTTCTTCCTAGTTCTTGCTTATAGTTCCTATTTCTTTTTTATGTTGTTTTTCCAACTCAGTTTGGCATAGTTGTCACTGAGCCACTTGAGAATCATTACATCCATATTTTAGAATTCTATGTCTCATAGATTGCTTGTCTCATTTTCATTTCCTTTTACTGGGGGTTCTGCCATTACTTTCAGTTGGGGTTTCTTTCTTTGTCTCTCCTATGGGAGACCATTCTGCGTGGCATGGGCCCAGCTCCCACTTGGACAGTGGAGAGCAACACAAGGCCCACACCTATGGATGGGTTCTCCCGTGGGGAATCAGGCCTGCATTGCATCTAGGCTGCTATGAGACTTGCTTTTGCTAAAACTCCCTCACCCTGGATTGAGGCAACAAACGTTTACTGCATATCTCTAAAGTAGCTTCCTAAAGTCTTCGCTAAACCTCCTAAGTATGGAGTGTAACCAGTTCTCAACCACTTTTCCCCTGAATCTGTAACATCCTTCTCTTTGGAGTAATTAGCAACATTCTTTCCTGTGTTATCTGTAAAAGGTAATCACCTACAGCGAACCTGTGCATAGTAAATGAGAACCATCCTCCATGTAATGTACCAAGAAAAGCAATAAAAACCTGTCAAGGCAAGGGTCAGAGCGCTCTTCTCTTAAGAGAGTGGCCAGGGACTCCAAGGTGCTCTCCCCTTGAGAGAGTGGCCATAATTTCCCTTTTCCTCCATAGGACTCAGCAGTCCATGTGAATTTGTCTCGTGTCTCAGCCATGATGCCGCAGACACTGCAGGCTGGTGTCTGCATCACGCTCCATTTTAGGCACCTCCTTTAGTTTGTTTCTGAGTCTCAGGGTGCTCTGTTTTGCCTGTCTTCTTGGGGTGGTCTTCTCTGGTAGAAGTTCTGTGGGATTCAGTGTTGCAGTCTCTTTGATTTTTTTGTCGTGATGCTCTAGGGTTGCCTTTTCTTCTGTTGGTGACTGCTCTCTTGTACTTTGGCTTTACCTGTTGATGGCTTCTTTGTTGGCGGGTTCTCTCTATCAGTGAGATTACTGGTAGTCAAATCTTGCCCACGCCCCTTTGAAGCATGCTTGCACATGTTGGCTTCCAAAATTCATATCAGCTAAGATTCTATTGGTTGTTCACTTTGTTTTTTGGAAGATCAACATAGTGTCTCATTTGAGTGCACAAGTAAGTAGGCTCACCTCCCACCTGCTTCAATGATTTCCTAGTCTGTGACACCCTTTATTTTGCATTCTATTCTATTTATTTATATATTTATATAATTTTTAAAATTATTTTATTGTTGTTCAATTACAGCTGTCTGTATCCCCCCCCCACTATTCCTACTATTCCTCCCACCCCGGACAAACCCAGCTCCCTCCCTTGCTTCTGCTCTCCCCCTTGGTTTTGCCCATGTGTCTTTTATAGTAGTTCCTGAAAACCCTTCCTCCCATTATTCCCTCCCACTTCCCCTCTGGTTACTGCCAGATTGTTCATAATTTCAATGTCTCTGTTTATATTTTGCTAGCTTTTTTCTTTTGTTGATCATGTTCAAGTTAAAATTAAGATCATATGGTATTTGTCCCTCACCACCAGGCTTATTTCACTTAACATAATGCACTCCAGTTCCAGCCATACTGTCGCAAAGGTTAGGAGCTCCTTCTTTCTCTGCTGCATAGTATTCCATTGGATAATTGTACCATCATTTCTTGATCCACTCATTAACTGATGGACACTTAGGTTGCTTCCAGCACTTGGCTATTATAAATTGTCCTGCTATGAACATTGGGGTGTATAGGTTCTTTTGGAATGGTGTTTCGGGGTTTTTAAGATATAAACCCAGCAGTAGAATTGCTGGGTCAAAAAGCAATTCCATTTTTAGATTTCTGAGGAAATTCCATAACATTTTCCACAGTGGCTTCACCAGTCTGTGGAAGAGTTTGGGAGTCTTCCATCTTCTTGAATTTTTTTGAAAAGCCTGAGAAAGACAGAGGTTAGCGGTTTCTAAAGTGCTTTGTAAAATTCTCCTGCAAAACCACCTGGTGCAGTGTGGCAGTGATTTCCACAAGCGTGTAAACACGCAGTCCTGAGAATTTACACGTTTTGAGCAGAGCTCCGTGTGATTCCCGTGTGAGCAAGTGTGTATCATTTCTGTGGAATGGGAATTCTCTAATAGGAATTTGGCAAAGATGTACCTTAAAAAGTTCTGGCTTGCTGACCCCTGTATATTACTTTAATCTGGTCCTGTCTGCCACCGGACATTAATTTATTTTTTTTATTTTTTATTTTATTTTTTATTAACATTTTTTGTTTAATTACAGTTATTTGCATCCTCTCGCCTCCCCCCTCCCTTCCCCTCCCGTCCCACCTCCCCCCAGCCTCCCTCCTCCCCCTTCATTCTGTCCATGTGTCCTCTACAGTGATTCCTGAAAACTCTTCTCCCCATTGTCCCCTCCACCCTCTCCCCTGTCTATTGTTAGACTGTTCTTAATTTCAGTGTCTCTGGTTATGTTTTGCTTGCTTTCTGCTTTTGTTGGTTATGATCCGGTTAAAGGTGAGATCATATGGTATTTGTCCCTCACTGCCTGGCTTACTTCAATTAGCATAATGCTCTCCGGTTCCATCCATGCTGTTGCAAAGGGCATAAGCTCCTTCTTCCTCTCTGCTGCGTAGAATTCCATTGTGTAAATGTACCATAGTTTCTTGATCCATTCATTTGTAGATGGGCACCTAGGTTCTTTCCAGCACTTATCTATTGTGAATTGTGCTGCTATGAACATAGGAGTGCAAAGGTTCTTTTCAATTGGTTTTTCAGGATTCTTAGGGTATAATCCCAGTAGTGGAATTGCTGGGTCAAAAGGCAGTTCCATTTTCATCTTTCTGAGGAAGTTCCATACTATTTTCCACAATGGCTGCACCAGTCTGCATTCCCACCAACAGTGCAGTAGGGTTCCCTTTTCTCCACATCCCCTCCAACAGTTATCTGTTGCTTTGTTGATGATGGCCATTCTGACTGGTGTGAGGTGGTATCTCATTGTGGTTTTAATTTGCATCTCTCTGATGGCTAATGATGTTG
>PVJI01033959.1:0-10790 GCA_004026765.1 Micronycteris hirsuta | reverse complement strand
CATTTCTCAACTTGTCTATGAGGCCACTATTACCCTAGCACTAAAGCTAGGGGGAAAAATTAAAAACTACAGAAAAATATTCTTCATAAATATACACACATATAGTCTGAACTAATTTTTAAATCCATAAACAAAAAAATACACATCATGACCAAGAGTTATACATCCCAGAAATGTAAGGTTGATGTAACATTGAAATCAATTAATTTAATGTACTATACTGATAAAATAAAAGACAAAAATCACCAGATCAGCTCAATAAATACAGACGGAGCATTTGACAAAATGCAACATCTATTCACAGTAAACATTCTCAACATACCAAGAATAGAAGAAACTTCAACATATTAAAGAGCATAAAAAAAACCCTACAATTAAAATCATACTTAGAATGAAAAACTGAAATTTTGCCCTGAAAATATAGAAAATGATAAGTTCTACTTCTGTTGAACATTTTACTGTAGGTACTAGTTACTACACAACAGCAAGAAATAGAATTTAGTATCATTTAGATTAAAAAGAAAAAATAAAAAATTCTTTATTTGCATGAACATGATCCCATATGCAGAAAATACTCAGGATTCTCTATAATTAATAATTTTAACAAGTTTGCAAGATATAAGAACAATACACAAAAGCCAATTGTATATGCATGTACTGGAAGTAAACAGTCCAATATTAAAATTTAAAAAATAATAGCACAGTCAACTAATACATTTTTTTAAAAAGAATTTCTACATCTTGTTCTGATTTGTAATCATTTTCTTTTCTTTTTTTTTTTAATATTTTATTTATTTATTTTTAGAGAGAGCGGAAGGGAGGGAGAAAGAGAGGAAGAGAAACAGCAATGTATGGTTGCTCCTCACATGGCCCTCACTGGGGACCTGGCCTGCAACCCAGGCATGTGCCCTGACTGGGAATTGAACTGGGACCCTTTGGTTCCCAGCCCGTGCTCAATCCACTGAGCTGTACCAGCCAGGACCACAGTCAACTAATATTTAACAAGGAAGTTTCAGGAATCACTGTAGAGGACACATGGACAGAACTAAGGGGGAGGAGGGAGGCTAGGGGGGTGGGACGGGAGGGAAAGGGAGGGGGGAGGGGAGAGGCTGCAAATAACTGTAATTAAACAAAAAAATTAATAAAAAAAAACAACAAGGAAGTCAAGAATACTCAATTGGAAAAAAGTGGTGTTTTCAATAAATGGTGTCCCACATACCTGGTTTTGACTTGCATTCCTTGATGATTAGTGATTTTGAACATCTTTTCAAGAGCCTGTTGTCATTTGTATGTCTTCTTTGAAAAAACATTCATTCAGATTCTCTGCCCATTTTTTCAATGGATCATTTGATTTTTGCTACTGAGTTACATGATTTCCTCATTTGTTAACCATCTCCATCTGATATACGGTTTGCAAATATTTTCTCCCATGCCGCAGGTTATTCCTTCACTCTCTTCCTTGTTTCTTTGCTGTGCGGAAACATTTTAGGCTGATGTAGCCCCACTTGTTTATTTTTGCTTGCTTTTGGGGTCACATCCAAAAAATCTTTGCCAAGAAGAATATCAAAAAAATCAGTTTCACTGTTTTCTTCTAGGAGTTTTACAGGTCTTACATTTAAGTCTTTAATCCATTTCAAGTTAACTTTTGTGCATGGTGAAAGATAGGGATCCAATTTCATCATTTTGCATATGAATACTCAGTTTTCCCAGCACCATTTACTGAATTATAATTTACGCCTAGATTACCCTGCATTCTGTATCAAATGAAACAATAGCCTTTTTCCTCACAACTAACAAAGAGAAAGAGTTTATGATCATATGTATATAAATTATTGATGATAGCAAACCAGAAAATTCTCATCTTAGACCTTTGACTTCTGTGTAATAGATATGTCACAAAGCTAGTTAGATATGAGGTACAAGATTTCAGGTTGGCTCTTTATATCCAGATATTTTGCATAATAAATAAACATTAGATAGTTATTCTCTGATGTTTTGGTGATTTCTGAAATATGTATTATGAGACAGAAACATTGCAATATGATTGATTCATAACAGGAATCACATGGACTCATATATACCTACCTGCACCCAAGGCACAATATTTGAGTTTGAGTAGAATATCAATATTAGACATGAGGTTTTGGCTGGCTTTTCATTCACTTCTGAGAATGAATACCCTAAGCAAGTTCATGTGCAGAAGCATATGACATATACATAATGTTTGAAGAAGCATTTACCATCTTGGTCATGTATTTTCTTTCTCAACAGAAGGGTATATTAGTGGCTTTTGTTTCTTTGTTTATTTGAAGATCTTTTATTATGCAAAACAAAAGCAGAAAATATAAACTAGCAGTCATACTTTTTTCAAAACTGAAAATTGTATACACTATAGTGTATTCATATCTATTATTCTTTTTTTAAAAATATTTTATTAGTTTTAGAGAGAGGGGAAGCAAAGGAGAAAGAGAGGAAGAGAAACATCAATGTGTGGTTGCCTGTCGTGGTGGCCCCCACTGGGGACCTGGCCTGCAACCCAAGCATGTGCCCTGACTGGGAATCGAACTGGTGACCCTTTGGTTCGCAAGCTGGAGCTCAATCCACTGAGCTACACTAGCCAGGCTCATAACTATCATTCTTAATCTCACAATTAGAAAATGAAATCTGAGTATCTAAAAGAAAAAAAAAAGGTTAGGCATATGTATATATAACTTTATATATAATTATATAACTTTTATACATGTATATATGGTATTATAACATATATGAGTTCTTAATAAATATTCGATTGACTAAAACCCTAAAATAGACTCCTGAAAATACTACTAATGTCCAAAGAGAAGGAACTGTTAGGATATAAATTCCTGGTGAAGTAAACAAAAACATATTATTGATTTAGGGGATAATAGATATGAATAGGTAACTTTAACTTTTTTATTCTGCTGTTTACTTTATACTTACATGTGGGAATTCTTTCCACACACATGAAAACACGCAGTTCTGGAATTTACGCATTTTGGGCTCAACTCCGCGTGAGGAAAAAATTATTCCCGTGTGGATCATGTCAGTGGAAAAGGAATTCTCTAATAGGAATTTGGCAAAAATGTATCTTAAGAAACTTTAACTTGCTGAGTCTCTCTTCCTCCCAAAGCCAAGAAGCTTAAGTTAATGAATCACTGCCTCAATGTTCTATGGTCCTAAGAGTTAACAGCCCTAGTTAGCTTACCCTCAATTTACTTGTCTCCTGTTTAATGTATACCCTGGTCCTGTCTGCCACCAGACCTGAATTTATATCCTAAAGCTCTGTTACTGAGTAAACCTACCCCTTATCTATTCCCTTCCCATATATCCTCATGACCCAACTGAAAACCCCTGTTCTGCATAAGCCCATGAATAATCAATCCAATATAAATATGTCCTAAAGCTTCTAATAAAAAGCCCGGCTGAGCTAGGCACAAGGCCTTTTCCAAGATGGAGGGAAAGACCCATGGCTGCTGGACTCTTTTCTCAAAGTGTGTGTCTGGGTAAGTTTGATTCACGCAATCAGTGCGGTCCCCGCCACGGATTTTGTGGGACGAAATCCGTGACACATACATATGTATGAAGGTTTTTCATATACATTAACACCAGTCTGAGAAATACACACATCATTTCTCTTTAGTCTATATATAAGTAACTTCAGGCTTAGCTAGTTAAGTAAGATATAGAATTATACTTTATATGAAAAAGTTAAATAACTGACCTAAAGTAGCCTTACTACAGAGGGGCAATTCTGAAATTCCAACTTCAGTCGCTAACTCCAAACACAGAGCTTTCCCCTCAAAAGTCTGGCCAGAAAAGAAAATACTTGCATGAATAAGTACTGTTTCCTCATCAAACATTAATATTCCAGAGAACACTCTCCAGACTGCCTTTAACTGACTCTCAAAAACAAATTCTACAAAGATCTCTGAGATTGTCATTAAAATGTGTGTTTAGACATTTTGTGATTTCATTTTTTTCACAAATACCTTTTCTTCTGCCTGTGATTACTGCTAAGACTATAATTAACACCCATCCTTGTTTTTTTCTTTTTTGTTTGCTTTTTTCCCCCCCAAAAAACCCTACGGTCTTTGTGTTCAGTGAGTTCTTTTATGTTTGTCAATTAAAACTGTGCAGAGACAAAGGAGAATCCCACCAGCTCCTACTGTGGCACATTGCAGCAACCTCCCTCTCATTCCCTCTCACTCGTTGTTGAGTCAGTGTTCACCCAGCCAAGACAGGCAGCTTCGCCCAGCTCCCAATGCTGAGGAAAAATCATGACAGACACAACTGGTCGTAGAATTTTCCTAAAAACCCAAGATGCATTATTGCAAGCATACCACAAATAATAGATCTCTTCCTTACCAAGGTGCTGCTTTGAACGTAGCATTTGTTCACATAAACTTCTATCTTTTTGCAACATTTTGTAAAGATTGATCCTTAAAAAATCAGTAGAAATCACATTTTTACTTTGGAAGTAAAATGATTTTTTCGTACCTTATCTGGTGCAGTAAGAAACAGAATATCTATTTTACTATTAATAATACCATTAAATTATATTTTTGCTAATAAAGATATTTAAACTGTTTATTGTAAGGTACTAGTTTAAAATCGTTCAGTAACAAAAAATTAAAATTATTTTTTTACTTTTAAACCTATTTTACTTTCGCATAAATGTAATTTATAAGTACAATTTCCTAGACCAGCAATTTTCAACCATTTTCATCTCATGGCACACATAAACTAATTATTAAAATTCTGCAGCACATCAAAAAATGTTATATTTTTTGCCAATCTGACAAAAAACATGGTATTTTTAATTCATTCACACCAGATGATTATAGTTGTGCTGGCTGTTGTCATTTTTTAATCTGACATTCTAAGGGAAAAGAGGTCAGTGACCCAAACTAAATAGTCAAGTATTGCATGTTTTAAAAATTCTTGTGGCATACTGGTTGAAAATCACTATGCTAGACAGTGATTAAAATACAAATGTGTTTTACAAGAAGAGTGCTTCTTTATGGTTCTTTGGAATTATTTATTCACTAGATGTATTTCCATATGTAATACCTTT
The DNA here is from genome assembly GCA_004026765.1 of Micronycteris hirsuta. Classification (NCBI taxonomy): domain Eukaryota; kingdom Metazoa; phylum Chordata; class Mammalia; order Chiroptera; family Phyllostomidae; genus Micronycteris; species Micronycteris hirsuta. Next base: position 5,695 of record PVJI01033959.1, on the reverse strand, counting down.
ATTACAATTAAATGTATAATAATATATAAAATATATTTGAATATATGTAAAATTTAGTTTCAGAAATTTATTTCTATAAAATACTGGATAGATTTCAATTATGTTTTCATCCTTATACCAAGTTCTATCCCGGTATAATTAAAGGGAGGAAGCAAAAAATGAAATAAATAATGTGATAATATCATTTCAAGATCTTAACTATCCTATTAAAGACTAAAGGCACATGAAAAAATTGAAGAATTAAACAAAAGAGTAATGTAGACAATATATTTTGGTTTGTAACTGACAGATACCTAAATTAAATAAGCTGAAGCAGAAAGTTATACTAACTCACGTGACCGGAATGACCAGGGCCATAAGGTGAGTTTCACTCTTATTTTCTCACTTCTTTCTTCCCTCCTCCATCTCCCTCCTTGACGCTCTTTGTCCAGGTTTCTTCCTCTTTCTCTAGTTCTCTCGCTGTTTGTCTGAACCTCAGCAACACTCTCCAACTACCTCTCTCATTCTCCTGCTTTCTACATCTTTCTTAAACTATTTTTCTTTTTCCCCAACCCTTTCTTGCCCCCCCCCAAGAAATGCATGACAGAGGGTAACAAAAATAAATTAACAGAAAATTTAACAAACTCAATATTTAATGTTTTCCAGATATAGGCACCCTAATGCAGGTTTGACAACTTGAAAACGCCAGAGACCATGGCTCATTCACCCTTTCTGCTATGCATCCTGAGCACATGGGACCTCAAATTTGACTCATGGTCCAAGATGTGTGTGAGAGCCCCAGCCATTACAAATGTATTCCAAGAAAAAACAAATGTGTCCCATGAAGAAAGAAAGCAGAGCAATTGTATAAAATTTAAAAAGGGGGGAGGGTCTATACCAAAACAAAGAAGAAACAGCAATCCTCATTTAAAAGGGAGTTTTAAAAAACCTTTCTGGGGAGGCTTTCCCAGTAACTTTTCTCATGGCCAAAGACATACCAAATGGCCTTCACTAACTATAAGTTCAGCCAATGTCCACTCATTTCTATTAGTGAGGAAGAAAAAGAGCGGATTTAATGGAGGCAGCTAGAGTTTCTGCCCCTCCCTGAATCCCCACATTCCATCTTTCAGAGAGAAAGCATTGGCAACTCCTGGTCTACAAAATAAAGTGATTTCTAGAAATTATTACTGAAATTTCTGAATATCAGTTATTTTCCCATTATCGCCTTTCTATGTTAGATAGCTTACGGGAATTCTGTATAGCTGCAACTATTCTCTGAATTCAATTCTAAACTCATCTGTGAGAAAAATTCTTCTTTATGGTTTGATACATTTATTTGTCTCCTAACCTATCTCTGGGAGGTAGAATCTGTGAATCTGGACTTAAGCAACAATGAAGGAATTATGTAGGGGGACTGTCTGCCCCAGGGAAGGCCTGAAAGCCATCTATTTACCACCTGCTCAACTGGAAATTGCAAAGCCTAGAGGGATAAAGGCTTTTGTTGTGTGTGCTGCTAACAATAAGAAATGGTTCTGACTGATAGGAAATGCACACAAATAATAATAATAACAACAGCTACCATTTTTTCAGTACTTGTTATATACCAGACATTGTGTTAAACATATTATACAATTTCCTTACCTCCTTAATTCCTTAAGATACGTACATAAGATTATAAATGATAAAATCACAATTGAAATAAATTCTTTCTTTCACAAATAAATCTCTCACATTTCAAAGCATCTCTCAAATTCAATACTCTTTTCAGAATTCCATGCTGTTTTCCACTTGTGAAAGAAAATGGTTTTGAATGTGAGCAATATAACAGAGTAGGATACAATGAACGCCGTGGACACGGCGACAGGAAACCCAGGTTGCATTACCAGTGCTACAACTACAGGTTCTGTGACCTTGGGAAAGTCACAAACTTATTATTTTTGCACAGATTTTAGCAGTAAAGCTATTTCTTTGCCACTAAAATTACGTTAGGTCTGTTCCAACAAGAGAAGAGCATGCAATCGTTCCAATTACAATGTAAGAACTCAATCATTTATATTCTAAGAGACAGACCAGAGCCGTTCAGCCTCTCCAAAGATCACTGAGTTATGGGCTCCCAATCCAGGCAAAGCCAGGTACACAGAGCACTAGCAACCTTTCCTATTTTCTTTTACAGCAGCTCCACCAATACCCAGAATCTTATTACCTGGCAGTCAGTTTGGGCAAGGGTTGATCTGGCCTAACATTTCTTTCTTTGTCCCTTTGATCTTTCCTGGATCTGTCTGGCAATCCTTCCTATGTGGACATACATCCTTTTGAAAGCTTGTTTCTATTCCCTAGCTCTTAATGATTCTTCAGGAAACCAGTCTCCCATTATAGACTCTGTGTTCAATGGTCCTCGATGAGTCTAAGTTCATACTCTGTGATCATTAAACTTCCGAGTTAAAAAATTCCTTCAAGAATTAGTACTGTCATCACAGCCAGATTAACCAAAAGGGTAACTGACAAGACAATGACATCCAGACTGAACAGACCCAGTTGTCAGGACACTTTTAACAGGTGCTGCTTTGTTAAAAAAAAAAAAAAAAAGAAAGAAAGAAAGAAGAAAAAATAGAAAGAAAAAAAGAAAAGAAAAGGAAGGAAGGAAGGAAGGGAGGGAGGAAGGAAAAGAAAGGGCTTATTACAGTCAGTGTATTATAGTCTTCTTTAGACAAATTCCAAATAATTCTTTCATAAAATCATAGGATGTGAATGAACTAAAAATGAATTCCCCAAGTCAAAAATTTCTTTAAAAAGGTATTTTCTTAATATGTATATACCAAAATGTGTATGTGATTTCTGCAGTGGTTATTAGTATCATCTACAAATATTTTGATCCTTCTTCTAAGCACAGGGCAAGACCGAACCTTTCCTCACTTGAACTTCGACATGGTCATGAAGTCTCTTTCACCACAGAAACTGTGAGCAGGAGCATGTGACACCACCAAAAGGAGGGTTTCAGAACCAGTTCATCTATACTCTATTTTATTTTGCTCTGATACAACTTGAAATGTGTCAGATGATTACTACATCATCCTGGGTGTTGGACTGAGGAGGGCATAAAACAGAGCTCCCAAGTAACCCATGGTGGGCATGCTATGTGGTCAATAAATGAACATTTGTTACTTTAAGCCCCTATGGGGGTTGATCATACCACAGTATAACCTAAAGGTCTCATCCCTTGTCTAAAAATACATACCAACACCAAAATGTCCCTTTTCAAGTCCCACTTAATAATTTAAAACTGACCTGGCTGGTGTGGCTCAATGGATCGAGTGCTGACCTCCAAACCAAAAGGTTCCTGGTTTGATTCCCAGTCAGGGCACGTGCCTGGGTTGTAGGCCAAGTGCCCAGTAGAGGCGCACAAGAGGCAACCATACATTACTGTTTCTCTTCCTCTCTTTCTACCTCCCTTCCCCTTTGTCTAACAATAAATAAATAGTCTTTAAAAAAATAATTTAAAACTAATTTTGAAAAAAAATGACTATTGTAATAACAATCCACTAAGAAAACTCAAGTTTCTCTGCGTGTAAATCCTCTAACAACGGTACAGCACAATGTCAAGAAGAAAAATAATCAGCTTGCAGTAGTGAAAGTTACTGAGTTATGCAAAAGGGATAGAATGGAATTTATCCTTGTTAACAACACAAAGTAATGGTCTTAACACTTTGGAAAGGAAAGGGCAAACCCCTCAGGTTACAATCAATAGCTAGTGGTGGCAAAGGAGCGATTATGTGTCTTCAGTTCAAAAGACAAATTACTCTCCTATTGACAGCCATTTTCTGTGACCTGGATAAATGACTAGAAGGAAAGAAACTACAGGGCTTCAAAATTAGCAGAAAAGCACATTCGTCTCAGGGAGAAAAAAAGTGTAAAGTTACAAATATTTTTCTTTTAAAAAATGGTTCTAAACACACCTGATAATTAAGACTCTCCTCAGAACAGGTTCATTCCGAGCTAACGGACCCGTCTCTCGCCGGCCTGCAAGGGGCGCAGCAGCAGTGCTCGCCCTCTTTTTTTCTCCTGAGGACTCTTTTGACTTGAGATTAGTTTTGACATAGGATTAACTTTGCCTCACCTTTCTTTAAACTTAATTTTCTCATTTTTAGAAGCAATTTCCTGTTGATTTAGAAGCCTAGGAGGTGCTGACATGTGGAGTTTGCTCACAATGGCATAAAAATTGGGAGTAAAGATAACCATTTTTAAATTCAGGTCATGTGAACATACCAATTTCCCTGAAAATTATATGAAGAATCACACTATGGCACCACATACACTGTCTGGCACATAATAGTCACTCTAATCTCCCCCCAAAATACAAACAAAATGCATCCCATTTTAATTCATAATTTCATATTCCAGGCCTTGTTAGAAAGCACAATTGGTCTCCAACATTCTTTATAAATATTTAGAGAACACAGTTGCCAGTTACCAGTGAAAAATGAGTTCTGGTGTTAACGCAAGTAAAAGAATTTCCTGTGACCTGTCAGGCAGGATGGGGTTCTGTGGTAAACTTTACTGATGATGTGAAATTAAGGGGGTTCCTCTCCTGATATTCCGATGTTCTATCTCTGTCCATCTCACATAGAAAACCTCCAATCTTGTCTTCAGCAAGGCTAAGACAAAAGCCAGTGTCCAGAGTTTCTGCTCCATATTAAAGTACAGCCTAGTCCAGCATCACGCTAGCTTAGCGTGTATTTCTGGCTGCAGTCCACTGCTGTGCTGCAGTATTCAGGGTCCGTCCTGGAGCCTGCCTGTGGAGTCTGCACAGCCAAGGTCCATACAGCTAAAAGGACCATGTAGCCATGGGGAGAACAGGTGTGTGCACCATGCTAGTGTGGGTCATCTGCTGAGAAAGAGAGAGAGTGTGCATGTGAGTGAGCTTCTTTGTTCTCCTAGGATTATATTAGTTTGGGCTTGAAAAAGACCAGAAGCTTTTTCAAAATGACAAATAGATTTCTCAGGCTTTCAAGGGCTTTGGATGGGCCCACACAGCCTAGTTAGACTGATAGGTCTCTTTGGTCAAGTACCTCCCCCTGTACCCCCAGCAATCTGTTATTGGAGGGAAGAAAGGGGAAGTGTTAATGCCCCTCGGTGGAGAAACGCTGTAATCCCCTGGATTATGAAGTTGTAGCTTCTTGGTTGAGCAAGCAGGTTTATGCTCCTCAGTTTATTAAACTCGATGCCTAACCCCCTTTGCTCCTCTTTTCTAGCTAAATACTGATGGTAATGGCAGCCCCTTGTCAGACCACATTTCTTCCATACACAAGCTTTATGTTCAAGTTCCATGAAAATGAGGGCGATTTCTTGAGATTTTTTTAAGTCACAATCTTGCCTCATGCAAAATATTCCACTAAATCAGACAAAATGAGTCCTCTCTGTCAAAACTATTTCTAACTGAAATAAATTTGTGACTTTACTACCAGAACATGTATTGTGTTGATCATAGTTTACTGCAATACCATCCTAACAGAGGAATCCCATATGAAGCATATCAACAAAGCTCACAAAGCACTTGCTTTGTTATTATCAAGCAGAATTACTAGTACTTTACCGCACCTATCTTTCCAATCCACAAACTCGAACTGATATACACATTTTATATAGAAAACAAATTCTTCTTTCTAGACATCAGAAGACACATTGCTAATGATGATGATAATGATAGACAGACAGACAG
>PVJI01033958.1:0-10864 GCA_004026765.1 Micronycteris hirsuta | reverse complement strand
ACAGACACAGGGCCTCTCCCCTTTGGGGGGGTGGGGGGGCACGCACAGCTGTGCCAGAGAGAGCTCCGCGTGGGGGTGCTCTCCTGATCGACAGGAACACGGGAGGCGAGCACCAGGCCTCTGACCCAGACCGCCTCCTGCACGCAGACGCTGTGGGGGCAGAGCTCGGATGACGGCAGTGGGGGTGTGTCCTGCAGGAGGTCGTGATCAGAAAGTCTGGCTGCACGAGAGGATTCTGGGGAGCACGACTCAGCGGAGCCAGGGGGCCGTGCTCGTTCTGGTAAGGTCCTGCCCTTGCCAGCCACTCACCACACCCCAGGTCTGCAGGATCAGGCCTTTTGCAGCTATGGCATCTCGGCAGCAAAAGTGAATGCGGCGGGACTCAAGGTGCCCCGTGGGGCTAAGCAAGAAGACTCTAGCTGGACAAGGTCCTGGTGGGGGTCCTGGGAAGCAGGCGGGCCTCTCAGTACGGCCCCCAGTTCCTGGGAGCGGCTGCATGCGGAGGGAGAGTGGGTGAGCTGCTTGGGAGCACGGACCCCCACTGAGGGAGCCAGGGCCCCTCACATCTGCAGCCGGAGACTGGCGGGGCTGCACCCGTGAGAACGGAGCGCGTGCTGGCGGCGAAACAGGACTCCCTCGCCGCTCCAGGGCCGCGCGGGTCAGGGCCCAAGGCCTCTCCCCTGAGGCTCAGAGAGGGTTCTGCTGCGGGACGGGCCTGGCCTGGCTTTCCCCCAGGACTCCAGTTCAGCCCAGTCTTCAGCCCTCAGACAAACTGGGACAGATTGGGGACTTTGATGTTGAGATCGCCAATGTTGATGTTCCGAGGAATCTCCGGCAGGTTGATGTTCTTCACGGCAGACACGGCCCGGGCGGGGGCCGCTGACAGGCCGCCCTGAGGAGAGACGAGAGGCGGGCATGAGACAGACCCTCAGTGGCACCTACTCCATGTGCAGGGGAGGGGCCTAGGAAACGTGGAACCTGAGCACACACAGTGCAAGCTCCGCCCTTCCACCCTGTCCCTCAAAAGCAGCCAATCGAGCAATCTTCAGGACGGGGCTGGGGGGCAGGGGGCCTATGGATAGGAACCCAGACCCTGAGCTCCTGAACGGGGGCGTGGCTACTGCAGCTTTATAGCCCCAGCACCTCACAGGGCCCGGCCCACAGTCGGTGTCCAGTAAACACTTGCAGAAATAATCCAAGGTTGTTTTTCTGATTACAAAACAAAAAAACCCCTTTCCTCAAGGGACTGAAGACTCTGATAAACAAGTACAGTCACGGGGCAATTTTTAAAAGGAGGAATGTCACAGCTTAGGGACCCGCTTGCCAACTAATGACGTGAGGTGGAAAAAACAGGCTTTCGCAATGTCGAGCGATGACATTAGGGAGGAAGGACTGGCAGGAGGTGAGGTGGCCCCCAGACCCCTGGGGCCGGGTAACAAGCGAAGACAGTCCAGGTGCCTACGGTCGGCCCTCGCCCCCGGCGGACAGGGGAGAAGTTGAGGACAACTCTCAAAGCCACTTCCTCTTCACCGTCTCTCTCCTGACCGACTCTGATCGCACCCGCGCGCAGCAGGTCTCCAGTCCTGGTTTCCAGCCCCCTGGCCTCCGACTCACTCACTGTCCTGGAAGCTTCCCAGCCTGCAGTTCTAGAACTACAGTTGCCACAGTAGTTGTGGTCTGGAAAACCTTCTTCAGCAGGACTGCCAGTCCTCACAGAAAGAATTCCCGGTTTCGCAAGACCAAGTCCCATTACACAAAGCAAGGACGCTGTTTAAGACCCTCGGGAGGCTGAAGCGGCTGTTCAGTCTGCGATTTCCGCTGCGTGTGAAGGTGCGCCCTGTAACCCCGCCCTCCCTCGTGGGGCTGACGAAGGCCATGGAGAGACCCTAGGGGGCCGGGGCAGATTTACTGCGAGCATCTGTGCGACATGCGGGTGGATTGGGGTGCTGTTTTCACACCCAGGCCAAACCCCACTGCGGTGTTTTACAAGGCGAACAGGAAATAAGGAAGCCAGCAGCTCTGAGGTCTGGCAGGCACCGCGAAAGTGGCCACTGGGAGAGCAGACTCCTCTAGCACGCAAACTAGGAGACCACACAGGGCCCCCAGGGAATGGGTGGCTTTGAGAGGAAGAATTACAAGCCACAAACATGGGCCGTAACCCCGCCATCCACGAAGCTGCTTGCCTTCCTTCTCCGACACCTGGCTTCCCATGCACTCTTTCCGCCTCATTCCTACCTGGCCCTCAAACCAACACGCTCTGATGGGCTCAAGGAAGACAGAAGGGGAGTGTGAGACAGCCACACAAACCAACCCAGGCACCCACTCCTGCATGCCCCAGTGCTCCGGAACCAGCCAGGGCCCAGCACGGCCACGCACTCACCTCTGACTTCTCCAGCCTGTTCTGAGCTTCAATCTGAGCCACGATTTCATTCATGTTCGTTTCCAGCACCATCCCACCCATCACCACTTCCTGCAGGATGTAGTGCACCTAAAAGGGCAGCCAAAGAAAGAAGGGTCAGAGCCCTCTGTGGTAGTTACTGCGGCCCCGAAGGGTACCTCGCGGGCTCTCGGGCGGCAGCAGGGCAGGCGGACCTGACACAGCTGCTGACCCACAGCAGCCACTTAGGCCCCGCGGTCATCCCCTCTCAGTAAGGCCACACGCGGTCCCCCACGCTTGCTCATCATGCCACGGGTGTCTCCCACGAGCTGTGGTGGAGGTGCTGGCCACACCCAAGACAGCGAGGTGGTGGCTGAGAGCACAGGGTTTGAGGCCAGACAGACCTGGTTAAATTTCAGCTCTGCGACTGGCTTGTGAACTTGGGCACATTATCCCCTCAATGCTTCAGCTTCCTTTCGGCTGGCGGAGAAGACTGGACGAGGTGACCCGGGGCCTGGCTCACACCGGCTCCTCAACGGCCACTGCAGCAGCGCCACCCATCGACAGGTGAGCGGGAACCACCGTGCCGTGCCCACACAACGGACCGCTATTCAGCCTTAAATAAGCCAGACGCGAAAGGACAAACAGGGTCTGCTGTCCTCCTCTGAGGTGCCGAGCAGTCGGCATTGCGGGTGGTGGCCAGGGGCTGAGGGAAGGAGGGACGGGCTGCTATTTACAGGGTGTCGAGTTTCAGCTGTGCAAGAGGAAAGGCGTTCTGGAGACGGGATGCACAAACATGTGCGTACATTTAACACAACTGAACTGCACACTTAAAAATGAAGATGGTAAACTTTATGTTACGCAAATTTTACCACAATTAAAGAACAGGTCTCTATAACAATTCTCCTAGTATTAATCCTTTAGTTCAACAAACCCCTTCTTCATGGGGAGGAGTATCGCTTGTTGAGCATCTACCATGTGCTGAGGACTTTATAAGTGATTTATTTATTTATTTATTTTATATTTTATTTTTATTTTTAGAGAGAGGGGGAGGGAGGAAGACAGAAAGGGAGAGAAACATCAATGTGTGGTTGCATTTCATGTGGCCCCCACTGGGGACCTGGCCTGCAACCCAGGCATGTGCCCTGACTGGGAATCGAACTGGCAACCCTTTGGTTCACAGCCTGCGCTCAATCCACTGAGCTACACCAGCCAGTGCTATAAATAATTTATTTTAAAGATTTCATTTATTTATTTTTAGAGAGAGGGGAAGGGAGGGAGACAGAGAAGGAGAGAAAGAGCAATGTATGGTTGCCTCTCACATGGTCCTCACTGGGGACCTGGCCCGCAACCCAGGCATGTGCCCTGACTGGGAATCGAACCGGGACCCTCTGGTTCCCAGCCCACACTCAATCCACTGAGCTACACCAGCCAGGGCTATAAGTAATTTATTTTAGTTTCACAACACCCACCTGAGCTACATAACGTGGTCTGCATTTTGTAGATGAGAGAGCGGATACATGGGAAAGTCAACGAACTGCCCCAACGCCATGTGTGCTGGCAGAACCGAGCGCTGAACCCAGGGCTGTCCCCCCACAGTCCCACGAAACCCACGTGGCTTCCGCTCCACCCCCGCCTCGTCCCTGGGCCGTCCAGAATCTCTCTAAGACAGGCTTCATCCTCCAGACCCAGAACAGTGCCCGGGGCGGCGCAGGCACGCTGGGTGAACGCAGTGCTTCTCACAAGTCTGAGCGGCACAACCCTCGTGCGCAGAAGATGGATGGAGAGTGTGGGAAGTGGGGGGTGCTTTACGGAGAAGGTGTGAAAGGGCTCCCATAGGACCAGCGCCTAGTTGACAATGTCAGTGAAGACTTCTGATTGAGCACTGCATCGTGAAGCCTTAATTTTTAAATGCTACTCAAAATGTACTCAAAGTGCAAAGTGTAAAAAGGAGGAATAAGTAAATATGCAAACTCCATTTTCAACAAAACTAGAAAATAACCAAAAGCCCAGGCCCCGGTGGGGGGAGCTGTCAGAAGCAGGGGCTGCAGCAAGGGCGCCTCTCCTTCAGGGAGGGGGGCACGAGAGGGGCGAGAACACAGGCCAGAGGACTCAGGAGACCCTGCGAAGGGCCCTTCCCGCCCGCAGGGCCGCCACCGGGGGCAGGCCGAGCCCTTGTTTGGGGCGGCAGGCACCCCCCGGCACTGGAGCTGGCCCTGCGTGAGAAACCACACACGCAGGCTACATCTGCCTCACGAGCTGGTTCTGCGGCTGCAAAGATGACAGGCTTTGCGTTGGAAAAGCCCGCAGCCCGCACCTCTGTGGCTGGAAGACACACAGGGCAAACTGCAAGGAGCACATGTGAGAAGGCCTGTGTGTCAGGGCTCCATGAAGAGGTGACGGCAGCAGCTTCCGGGACACGGAGGGGCTGCGCGCTGCAGGGACACAGTGGGTCCCAGGGAAAGCCGGCCCTCAGCAGTCGGCGCCCAGACGGGCCCAGAGGGTAAGACTTCAGGGTTCCTGCAACCTGGCAAAAAGGTCGAACCACTTAGAAGAGGGGCAAAATCTTGAAAATTTCCACAATAAAACTCTAGCAGAAAAAGGAGCAACACGTACAAAAAATCCGAAGGAGGGAAGGTGGCAGGGAGCACTTCAGAGCCCTTCGACTGCCAGCCGAGAGCAGCAGCGGTGGGGTCTGCTGCTCCCACGGCCCCGCGGGAGGCGCTGACGGGGCGCGCACTCGGGCGGCCAGGGCGCGGCCGGGAAACTGACGGCGCCGAGGCTGGTGGTGGGCGCGGAGCCTGCGGAACGGCAGGACCAAGACTACAGGGGACTCAGACTACAGGAGGACGTCAAAGCCATGCCTTGACGGTGTAGAAAATAAGCCGCTACGGAAATGAGGAAGACAAGGGGAGAGAAAGAGGGCGGCAGGAAGAACACTGGTTCCTCGTCCGCAATGACTGACAGCCGGCACCTCGCATCATAAAGAAACAGGCATTCTGGCTTCTCCTGTGACGCCCCACCGCACGTCGGCCCGCCCCGTGCCCAAGTCCACACCACTGGCTACGATCAACGCTCTTACAGCCGCCAAGCTTTTTTGAGGGCCAACAAGACCTTTCCTGCTGACCAGAGTCCTACGCCTTTTTTCTCGCATAAAATTCACCCACAATGCATCCTCTACAAGTCCCAGTTTCTCCGAAGCAGAGGGAGAACTCGGGCTCCAGGGAGGCGGGCAGGACAGAACCAACCCTCCGAGGCCCTCTGGAGCCCCCACCCCTCGTCTCCTGTCACATGCCCAAACCTAGTTCAGCTTTATTTCCTTTTTTAGATAATGTGCCTTTCCAAAGCATTGACCTCTGCTTTCACAGATCATTTCCCTTTTCTCACGCGTCCTTTCCCGTACGTTATTAAGTGTGTTACGTGATCACAATACCAGTGTAACTGGCACCGACAGGTTTTTGGGGAGCACAGCCACCTCTCCCACTGCACGCGAAGTGACGGACAGACATCATTTCCCTGAGTGGGGATGGAAGGGACTCAGGGAAGTTGGAGGTCGCCGAGCATGGGTGTGGGGAGAAGGCAGGCAAGCATCAGTGCTGACCTGTGCGCCTACCACACGAAGATGCAATCAAAGAATCACTCTGGTCAACGACAGGTGACGGACGGAGTGGTCTTGAGGACGTCAAGAGAAGAAGGTGGGTCAAACCCTCCCAGAGCCCTAAGAGTTCAAGGCCCAACGCGACGCAGGGAGGCAGAGGAAAATGAAGTCTGAGTCATGAAGGTGGCAATAAAAGCCACACAAACAGAGGAAAGCAGAGAGGTACAAAGTCCACCCCAAGCCCTGCACCCAGCCTAACGCGGGGCGCACCGAGCCACCAGGAACGGCCAGGGGAGGACGGTTCCCAGCGTTCTGCCATTTCGGCAACCGCCTGAGGTGCTGACACCAGCGAAGCGAAGCCCAGCCCCAGCGTCCGCTCGGAGAACCGAGGCGCTGCTTCTGGCAAGTCCACCAGCACTTTGACCCAGCAATCCTCAGAAGCAGGAAAATTTTCCCACCTGAACATAGAGAGTACAACAACCCCAATAAACCAACAGCTTATCTTGATGCAGGAGGAAGGCAACAGAGAAAACGCTGTGAGGGGGGAGTCAGGAGTGTGAGCAGGGAAAGCGCTGGGTGGACACTGGTGTTCTTCCAGACCGAGGTACTCACATTTAGGGCCACACGTTAGCGACTGAAACTTGGGAGTTTATGATCCTGTCCTATTAAAATTTTTCTCTTAAAACCCTTTAAGACAGTCAAAAAGTAGCGATGATTACCAAAATTCAAGTGTCTATTCCTCTGAAGGCAATCTAACCCATGACCGAGCCTCTGCTCTCCCCTGCCCACACCTCTGGACACCTGTCTTCCTTCAAGTTTCTTTTGCGGGAAGCTGTCCCATCGTCCTCCCTCCCCTGAGGGTACCTGCTTCTGTAAGGGGACCCCCTGGGCACCCAGCTGGGCCCCACGCTTCCTTTCTGTCCGTGGAAGGTAAGTGCAGGAGCCCAGCCCCGCCTCCCCTGCCCCCAGAGGCATGAGAATGTGCTAAGATGGGGACCTGTGAGTCTGTGGGGACCAGGGGTCTTCCCGGGGCCCAGTTCCTAACAGGTGAGGCTCCAGCCCTGGGGCTCCTGACGGGCGTGCCTCCTGTTCTGAGGAGCTCCACCCCGAGGCTCTGCGCTGACCAGGCCTGGCCAGCAGCCCCACTATGCGTGTGCACAGAAAGGGAGCGGGCGCACTGGGCGGCCCAGGGCGACTCCCGGGACTGTCCAACCTGCTGCGACTTCCTGATGGAAAGAAAGCACTTCCCCAAACTGCAGCAAGGGCCCGCAGTGCGGCCGGAGACGCTGCGCTGCTACGCCTAACCTTCCCTACCTCCCACCACTCCTCACGGGGTCCTGCTAATAAGCAGTTCTGTGACAGCGGGAGACACGCACCAGGATTCGAGGTGCTGAGTGCCCAAGGCTCGGGCCAAGCAAACTCGAGAAACACTCAGGACAGCTCGCCGTCTTCCCAGTGACATTTCCGTGTCCACGTGCGTCTCTGCTCGGGCACCTCACTCAGCGCACTGCCCTCCTTTGTGCCTGTCCGCCCCTCTCCCCAACCACGCCCTTCTCTGAGGGCGGGCTCCGTGCACACTCATCTCGCCCCCGTGCCCCGTGCTGGGCTCCGTGCACACTCATCTCGCCCCCGTGCCCCGTGCTGGGCTCCGTGCACACTCATCTCGCCCCCGTGCCGCGCGCTGGGCTCCGTGCACACTCATCTCGCCCCCGTGCCGCGCGCTGGGCTCCGTGCACACTCATCTCGCCCCCGTGCCCCGTGCTGGGCTCCGTGCACACTCATCTCGCCCCCGTGCCGCGCGCTGGGCTCCATGCACACTCATCTCACCCCCATGCCCCACGTGCGCTGGGCTCGGCAACCGCAGTCCTTCACCAACGCCAGCTGAGGGGGTGGAAGGGGCTCCTCTGGCTCAGACGTCCTGACTCTGAGGAGGCACCGCCCGTGAGGTGGCCCGGCTCCCCACTCTGGCACTGAGACGCCGGCACTCCTGCCTGGGACAGAGCCCAGCTCGGCCGGTGAAGGTGGGCGACAACGCGCCTGCTCGGTCCACATCAGCATGGGCAGCGTCTAAGAAGGAAAAGCGCCCCAAGGACAGAGGTGCTCCTGATGGACGCAGCGCTGGAGCTGCTGGGACGGAGACGAGTCACTTCAGCCTGAGTCCCAGGAGCCACACGAGTCCCCTGTGTTAGGTTTTTCACAGAGTCAAGAAGTGCTGAGTCCAAGCCCAGGTCCACAGAGAGCATCACGAGAAGCAGAGTGACTTGGAGCCAGAGGATAACACACATTTCTTTTCCTCCAGTAAAAACAGAGTCCCAAACCTTCGACTGGCCATGTGCTAACAGTCCGTTTTTAAGTACTAAACTCAGTGTATTTTTCTATGGATGTAATAAGCCTCTCGAGCTAGCGGCCCACTGACACTGGCCTAGGGCCAGAATGCAACCGAGGACAGGGAACCACAGAGCAGCCCTGCAGCCACCGCTAATGAGCCTCAGAACAACACAGGACCACGCGCTTCTCTACTGGGGCGGCAGCAACCCACCTGGCGGGACTCCACGCGCAGAGAGGGCGGCCGAACACGTTAACGCGCCAGAGCGCAAGCTCGGCACCCCACAGGAACCGCCAGACTCGGCTGCTCCCTCCCCTGGTGCGTCTCATCGGAGGACGAGCCTGCGGGCCGCGAACCCTGCCGATGCACGCTGTCCTGCCTTCCTTAAAGCTGTCACCACACAGCAGGCCACAACACGGATCAAGACCAAAAGAGCACCGCGCAGGGCTTGCATGGAAACTGAGGACGCCAATGTTGCAACACTCTGGTTTTAAAACAGAACTGGTAACCACTCGTAAGACAGAGAGTCTACCGGACACAAAGCTAAGTGTGGACAACCTTTTCTACCCCTATTGGCTTGGTTAGTTTCGTTAATTCCTAGGAAAGGGCTCCTGAGAATGGGGAGGGGGATTCTTGGGATGGCAGCCCCTACTCCCCCTGCCACAGGGTGTGGTGACTAACAAGTCAGGGGACACAGGGGACACCTGAAGAGGACTGGGCAGTGCTGGGGGAAGAGGAATCTGAGTCATCTCGGCCCCAAGTCAGTCTCCACTTTCTGTATTACCCATGTGAAGAAAAAACATGAAAAGGGAAGAGAGCACAGAAACACCCCCAGAAACCTGTTGCATAATAACAACAAGCTTCCTCTTCGCCCCACTCTCGTTCCAAAGTCCCACGTTTTATCAGCGTTTTAGGACTTTCTCCGGACTGCCTGTCCCCACGCCTTGCCTTTTATCTCCCTTGTCCACAAACGAACACATGGTAGTTAGATTCCGCATCTGTCAGCTGAGTGCCTCCGCAGGCCCAGCGCCATGTATGATACAGGGCACGAAGCGGCACCCGGTCCCCTGCGGGAGCGACTCTCCAGCCAGGGAGACAGCACGGTGCGTGAGGGTCCAACATTCAGTCCCCATCACACCATGTTCATGAAAACCTTCCAAAGTGCACCGCACACGCCCGGGACTGCTGAAACAGAACATTCTGGACGTGACTGGGCTTTTTCTTTGCCAACTGCTGTTATCGCCGACTAAGGAACTGACTCTGTACAGCTGAGATGCCTTCGGGAACTCGGGCACACAGGGCCGTCTGGCCCCAAGCGGCTCTGCTAAAGCAGAGAAGGCAACGCGCTCGGCCGGGTTCCGTGTTTTCTCGTTCCCTTGCCATCACTGCCTCCTGGACCACATTTTTTATTTTTAGAAGTTGTTTTTTTTTATTAAGATTTTTTTTTTTTAAGATTTTATTTATTTATGTTTAGAGAGAGAAGGGAGGGAGAAAGAGAGGGAGAAAGCAGTGTATGGTTGCCTCTCACATGGCCCTCACCGGGGACCTGGCCCGCAACCCAGGCATGTGCCCTGACTGGGAATCGAACCGGGACCGTCTGGTTCCCAGCCCGCGCTCAATCCACTGAGCTACACCAGCCTCCGGGACCACTTTTAGGACCTTCCTTGGTCTTCAGACCGGAAATTTAGTTTCCTCCAGATGTCTCCTTAAGACCCAGGCCCTAGCTCTTGATTTCCTTTCTTCACTGTCACTCACGTGATCATACATTCTTTCAAAGAAGGACAAATTAATCTGGTGGAGTCTCGACTTCCATGAGATCAAGTTCCAAAGTCACTGAGCGAGATGAAAACGAGACACAGCCCCGACCCTGTACCGCCCGTGTGGTGCTACCGGCTCATTTTCCTCCCCCAAAACGCACAAACGGATTTCTGTCCCAGTGGGCCCCAGATGAAGCGCACGGTTTGTGGGGACCACGCAGACTGGGAAGCGGCACTGTGACTTGCAGCGCTGAAATCACTCCAGGCTCTGTGTGACGCTTAGGACAGCAGAGGCAAAGAAGAGCCAGCTCCAATCCCCTACCTCACCGAGGGCACACTGAGGGACTCAGAACTGTGGGCAGAACCATCCTGTACTTAGAACTTTTATTCTCTTTCTTTTTGCCGAGTGGCTAGAGCTGAGTCTGCATGAGCTAAATCTGTGCCTGTGAGCCCACGGGACCCACTGGGCCCCAGCTCACGCGTCAGGGTCACGTCTTCCCCTTGTCACGGAGACGGTGCGGTCTGCACCAAGGCTGCCCTTCACCCCACAGAATGTTAAGGGCTGGAAGGAGGAAACAAAGATAAGACGTGGACCTTGTCCTCAAAGGGCTTGCACTCAATAAAAGGAAGAGTGTGGTAAGTACCATGACTCAAGGACAAAAATGCTATAAAAGTCCAGAGGAGGGCGGGCCGTGGGCTAACTGGTAAATGAAGGAGGGAGCGACCCGTCTCCCAGCAGCTCATTAACTCTCCTCGGGTCCTGCCAGCAGCCCCTCCTTCGTGAAAGGACCGCGCGCTCAGCGGCT
>PVJI01033957.1:0-10815 GCA_004026765.1 Micronycteris hirsuta | reverse complement strand
GGCCAATATTGCTGATGAACATAGATGCTAAAATCCTCAACAAAATATTGGCAAGCCACATCCCACAATAGCATTTAAAAGATCTTATATCATGACCAAGTAGGATGCATCCTAGGGATGCAAGGATAGTACAATATTTGCAAATCAATAAATGTAATACATCACATAAACAAAGCCAAAGACAAAAATCACATGATTGTATCAATAGATGTGGAAAAAGCATTTGGTAAGGTACAGCACCCATTTTTTATAAAAACACTCAGCAAAGTGGGAATAGAGGGAGCATTCCTCAACATAATAAAGGCCATATATGAAAGACCTACAGCCAATATCATACTCAATGGGAATAAACTAAAACCTTTCCCACTAAGATCAGGAACAAGACAAAGTTGTCCACCTTCACCACTTCTATTCAACATAGTATTGGAAGTCCTAGCCACAGCAATCAGACAAGAAGAGGAAATAAAAGGCATCCAAATTGGAAAAGAGGAAACAGAACGATCATTATTTGCAGATGACATGATAGTGTACAGAGAAAACACTATAGACTCCACAAAAAACTACTCAACCTAATAAATTAATTTTGCAAAACAGTGGGATACAAAGTCAATATCCAGAAATCGAAGGCATTTTTGTGTAACCACAATGAAACATCAGAAGCAGAAATCAGGGAAAAAATCCCATTTGATAGCAAAAAGAAAAATAAAGTATCTAGGAATAAACCTAACCAAGGAGGTAAAAGTACTGTATTCAGAAAAGTACACAACACTGAAGAAAGAAATTAAGGAAGACATAAACAAATGGAAACATATACCATGTTCATGGATTGGAAGAATCAACATCATCCAAATATCCATACTACCCAAAACAATTTATACTTTCAACGCCATCCCTATTAAAGTACCAATGGCATATTTCACAGATATAGAACAAACACTTCAAAAATTTATATGGAACCATAAAAGACCCCTAATAGCTATAGCAATTTTGAGAAAGAAGAGAAAAATAGCAGGGATTGCAATACCTGATATTAAAATGTATTACAAGGCCACTGTAATCAAAGCAGTCAGGTACTGGCATAAAAACAGACACATAGACCAGTGGAACACAACAGAGAGCCCCCAAATAAACCCAAGTCTCTATGGTCAATTAATATTTGACAAAAGTGGAAGAAGCATAAAATGGAGTAAAAATAACCTCTTCAGCAAATGGTGTCGGGAGATCTGGACAGCTTCATGCAAAAAAGCGAAACTTGATAACCAACTTACACCATACACAATGGACAATAAATTCAGGGTGGATAAAAGACTGAAATATAAGTCATGACACCATAAAAGTCCTTCAGGAGAACGTAGACAGGAAAATCTCAGATATTCCACACAGCAATATTTTCACTGATATGTCCTCTAGAGAAAGGGACATAAAGGAAAGAATAAACTAATGGGGTCTCATCAAAATAAAAAGCTTATGTTCAGCTAAAGGAAACATCATTAAAAGGAAAAGAGAACCAGTCGTATGGGAAAACATATTTGCCAATGATACCTCAGACAAGGGTTTGATCTCCAAAATATACCAAGAACTGACACAACTCCACTCTAATAAGACAAGCGGCCCAATTAAAAAATGGGCAAAGAAATCAAACAGACACTTCTCAAAGAAGGACATATAGTGGGTCTAGAGACAAATGAAAAGATGCTCAGCATCACTAGCCATCAGAGAGATGCAAATTAAAACCACAATGAGATACCATTTCTCACCATTGAGAATGGCCATCATAAACAAAGCAATGAACAAGTGTTGGAGAGGATGTGGAGAAAAGGGGACCCTTGTGCACTGTTTGCAGACTGGTGCCACCACTATCAAAAACAGTTTGGAATTTTCTCAGAAAACTAAAATTGGAACTCCCTTTTGATCCAGCAATTCCACTGCTCAGATTATACCCTAAGAGCCCTGAAACACTATTCCAAAAGAACCTATGCACTCCAATGTTCATAGCAGCACAATTTACAATAGCCAAGTGCTGGAAGCAACCTAAGTGCCCATCAGTAAATGAGTAGATCAAGAAACTATGGTACATTTACACAATGGAATTCTACACAACAGAGAGAAGGAAGGAGCTTATACCCTTTGCAACAGCAAGGATGGAATTGGAGAGCATTATGCTAAGTGAAATAAGCCAGGTGGTGAGGGACAAATACCATATGATCTCACCTTTAAATGGGACCTAATCAACAAAATGAACAAGCAAGAAAATTATAACCAAAGACACTGAAATTGAGAACAGGCTGACAATGACCAGAAGGGAAAAAGGAGGGGATAATGCCAAAAAAGCGTGAAGGGTTTACAGGAACAATTATAAAGGACACACGGTTACAATAACAAGGGGAGGTGGAAACAGAGGAAGGAGGTGGGAAGGGCTGGGGTGGTGGGGGGGGTGGGGGTAACATGCAGAAAACTACTTGAACTACAATAAAAAATGTTAAAAAATAAATTAAAATGTGTGTGCATATTAAGTCACTAGATTTTACATTATAGTTTATTTCAAATCTCATATTTTGCTCCTTTCTTCTCTAATCCCATTTTACCTTATTTATTCCTCTTATTTTCATTTAAAATTTTGTTTTCTCTCTTGCTAAAACTTGTTTCCATTCCACATTCTTACTATCCCACCCCCATTCAGCTTCTCAAAACCATTTTCCTTGTCATTGGTCATCTCACATTCTTTTTTCACACCCTTAAAATATCCTTGTTTTTTCTCCACCTTTATCAACCATTGCTTGTTGGTTATGGGTAATGTGGTTCTTGTTGCATTTCTTCCATTTTATCTCTGGATCTTTACTATTTGTGTATGTCAAATATCAAATTTTGCCATTGCACTCTCTTACTCCATTCTGCATTTCTCCTGCCCTTTCTTTTATTCATCTCAAATTTTAATTCTTCCTGATCTTAGCCTGTTTTTTTTCCCTCACTCTCAGTATTCCTTCTCCTTTTATCATCTCAAAATCACTTCCTTTTCCTCTAGACATCACTTAAACTATTCTTTCTTCCTTTTTTCACTCTTATTCCAATCCCACTTATATTATTCTTAGCTCATTTGTTTTTGATAGTACTGTGGTGGATATTTTTCTCCAATTTGGTTCCTATTTTTTAAATTTCTTTACATATTTTTTTCCTTTTTCTATCTCTCTCTCAATGTATATTTTTAACTTCTGTAAACCTAAAATTATACCACATCCCTTCTCTTGCTCCATTTCAGCTTTTTCATTCCATTTTTTATGATTTAAATTTTACTTTCTCTCTTGACCTTGCCCCAATTGCTCCTCCCTCTACCATATCAAAATCATTTTTCTTTCAGTTAGTCATCTCATATTTATTTTTCCCTTCTTATAATAGTCTTAATATCTTTAGACCCTATTAATACTGACCCATTTGCTGTTCAGAGTGTGATTGTGAGGGGCGGGTATTTTTGCAGGAGTGGGTTTGTTTCCTGGGCTATGCGATTTTGTTCTGGCAGTACCTGCACAACAGCATACAAGATGTGGTGGGCAGGGTGACTCTCAGTCAGCCAGTTGGATGGAAGGACCCAGCAAAGAATGACCCAACAACAATCAAAACCCAGTTACAACTAGAGAGCTAACGTAAATGGCAGAAAGGGCATCCCCAAAATATCAATTTCAGAAGATCATGTAGAATGCACCAATGAATCCCAAAGGTCTCCTACCATAGAGGTTCACATCACTAAGATGGGGAGTCAAAGCAGGTCAAGTTAAGAAGAAAACAAGAAGGGTACCTAAAATGGCGAGACAAAGAACCAACACCCAACTGAAAGGAATGGAGGAATCCCCAGAAAGGCTGCTAAATGAAATGGAGACAAGTAAACTATCAGATACTGAGTTCAAAATAATGGTTATAAGGAAGCTCAATGAGCTCACTAAGAATTATAAAAAGCTTCAGGGAAGCTACAAGGAACTTACTGCAAACTACATCAGTGTGAAAAAGGACATAGAAACTATCAATAAGAGCCAAGAGGAAATGAAGAATATAATTTCTGAATTGAAGAACACAGTAGAAGGAATTAAAATCAGGCTAGATGAAGCAGAGGGCTGAATCAGCGAGCTGGAGGACAAGATAGAAAAACACTCTCAGACAGAGCAACAAAATAAAAAATGACTCAAGAAGAATAAAGAGGGATTAAGGGACCTGCAGGACAACATGAAATGTAATAAAAGCCGTATCATGGTGCCATAAGCTGGGGAGCCAGTTTGGGACTTAGACCCCACACCACTCACAAGAAACCCCCTGGCTGCTGAAATTTTCCTCTGTCACTTCAGCTGCCATCCGTGGGAGCCCAGCCAGCCCCCTCATGTCTCCTTTACACTCTGTACCAGTCACATTTTGGGGAAACTTTCTTCTCTCTGTCTGCTGTTATAAGGCTTCTCTCCTGCTATTTTTCAGTTGTTTATTACAGATTATTTCTCCACAATTTAGTTATAATTCCATATTGGTCCTGGGAGGAGGTTAGTGTAGCCTTTATTCATTCCTCTGCCATCTTGGATTACTCCATTCTTATTTTTTATGGGAACTCCATATTGCTTTCCACAGTGTCTTCAGCATTCTGCATTCCCACCAACAGTACAGGAGGGTTACCTTTTCTCCTTATCTTCTACAACATTTGTTGTTTGTTGATTTATTGAAGATAGCCATTCTAACTGGTGTAAGATGATATGTTACTATGGTTTTCAATTTGCATTTCTATGGTAACTAGTGATTAGTTAAGAATGTTTTCATATACCTACAGGCCATCAGTACTTCCTCTGTGGAGAAATGTCTGCCTAGGATGTTTGCTCAATTTTTAATAGGATTGATTGGGGTTTTTTTGTTTGGAGTTAAATTTTTAAGTTCTTCATAAATTTTAAACAGTAAACACTTATCACATGTCTCAGCTAATATATTTTCCCATTCAGTGGGTCCCCTTTTCATTTTGTTAACGGTTTTCTTTGATCTGCAAAAACTTTTCAGAGTCTAAAAGTCCCATTTATTTTTTTGTCTCCCTTGCATGAGGAGATATTCAGAAAAAATATATATTGCTACAAGAAATATTCAAAATTTTATTGCATATGTTTTCTTGTAGGATTTTTATAGTTTTGAGTCTAATATTTAAGTCATTAAGCCATCTCAAGTATATTCTTGTATATGGTGAAAGAAAGTGATCTAGTTTCATTATTTTGCACATATCTATCAAATATTCCATCACCAATTATTCAATACATTATCTGTACCCCGTTGTATGTTTTTGCCTCCTTTGTCAAATATTGACTATAAAGGTTTGGGTTTCTTTCTAAGCTTTCTATTCTTTTTTTTTTTTTTTTTTCATTTTTTTTATGTTTAGACAGAGGGGAAGGCAGGGAGAAAGAGAGGGAGAGAAACATAAATGTGTGGTTGCCTCTCATGTGCCCCCTACTGGGGACCTGACCTACAAACCAGGCATGTGCCCTGACTAATTGAACCAGCAGCCCTTTGGTTTGCAGTCCTGCTCTCAGTCCACTGAGCCATACCAGCCAGGGCACGGGCTTTCTATTCTGTTCCATTGATCTATGTCTATTTTTACATTGCTATCATGTTGTTTTGAATACTAGGGACTTACTTTGATAATCTAGTAGTATGATTCTGACAACTTTGTTCTTTCTCAAGATATCTTCTGTTGTTTTGGGTCTTTTGTGATTCCATATGAATTTTTGGAGTATTTGTTCTTCTTCTGTGATATATGCTATTGGTATCTTAGTAGGAATTATACTGGATCTATAGATTGCTTTGGGTAGTATGAATATTTTAATGATGTTACCATATATGCCATGTATAATGTGCACCCATGTTTTTGGCCAAAACTTTCAGGAAAAAAAATATTTTGTTTTACGGTATACAGAATTAGTACTACCCATGCATAATGCACGTCCTTACTTTTCCTTCAAAAATTTGGGCAAAAAGGTACACATTATACATAGCAAAATATGGTAATTCTTAACCATGATAGTATATGCCTCCACTTATTTGTATCTTCTTCAATTTCTTTCTTTAATATCTTACAATTTTCTGATTACAAATATTTTACACCCTTAAATTTATTCTTAGATATTTTATTCTTTCTGAAGCAACTGTGAATGGGATTGTTTTCTTAGTTTCCCATTCTTAGAGTTCACTATTGGTTTATAAAAATACGACCAATATCTAAATATGTATGTTTGTATCCTGCTATCTTAGTGAATTCATTTATTGTTTCTAGCAGGTTTTTGGTAGAATATTTATGATTCTCTATATACAGTATTACATCAACTGCAAATAATGATCATTTATTCCTTCCTTTCCAATGTAAATGCCTTTTATTTCTTCTTCTTCTCTATTGCTGTGGCTAGGACTTCCAGTACTATATTGAATAAGAGTGGTGAAAGCAGAAACTCCTGTCTTGTTCCTGATGTGAAGAGAAATGCTTGTAGTTTTTGCCCATTGTAGATGATGTTGGCAATGGATCTGTCATATATGGCCTTCGTTACATTGGGATATGTTCCCTCTATTACCACTTTGCTGACAAATTTTTTTTTATTATAAATGGGTACTGGATTTTATCAAATGCTTTTTATTATATATACTGATATGATCATGTGGTTTTGCCCTTCATTTTGTGTACCTGGTGTATCAAGTTTATTGATTTGCAAGTATTTTACCAACTTTGCATCCCCTAAATAAATCCCATGTGATCATGTTGCATGACCTATTTAGTGCATCTGATTTACTAATATTTTGTTAAGTATTTACCATCTACATTCATCGGGGATTTTTCCTATAATTTTCTTTCTTTGTAGTGTCTTTATCTGACTTTGGAATTAGGATAATGCTGGCCAATAAAATGAACTAGGGAGTCATCCCTCCTCTTGAATTTTTGGACTATTTTGAGAGACAAAAATACATGTGTTAGTTCTTTGAATGTTTGGTAAAATTCAACTGTGACTTTTGTTTTTGTTTTTGTTTTTGTTTTTAATTACTGTTTCAGTTTTACTAGTTGTAATCTGTCTATACAGATTCTCTGATTTTTCCAGATTCAGTTTTGGAATGCTATTGCTAGAAATTTATACACTTTATCCTCATTGTCCAATGTGTTGGCATATAGTTACTTATAATAGAATTATTTGTACGTCTTTGTCAGTTGTTATTTCTCTTTCATTTTTTATTTACTTGGGTACACTGGGATTTCTTCTTGTTCCTTCTTCTTGTTCCTTCTTTTTTTCCTTCTTCTTCTTTCATTTTCTTGTCCTTCATCTTCATCCTCCTCCTCCTTCTTCTTTAAGCAGGCCTCGAAACATTTTTTGAAATACTGGTTTTTGGTAACAAACAACTTTAGCTTTTTCTTCTCTGAGAAGCTCTTTATTTCTCCTTCAATTTTAAATGATAGACATATTGGGTAGAGTAGTCTTGGTTGTAGATCCTTGTTTTTCATTACTTTAAATACTTCATGCCAGTCTCTTCTGGCCTGAAATGTTTCTCTTGAGCAATCATCCAACAGTCTACTGGGAGCTCCACTGTAGGTAGCTAACTGTCTTTCTTTTGCTACTTTTAAGATTTGTTGTCTTTAAACTTTGCCATTTTAATTATATGTGTGATGGTGTGTGCCTATTTGAATACATCTAGTTTGGGATTCTCTGACTTCCCAGAATTAAGTGTCTTTTTTTCTTCACAAGTTGTGGGATGTTTTTGGTCATTATTTTTTTTCAAACAGGTTCTCAATCCCTTGCTCTCTCACTTCTCCTTAACATACCCCTATGATACAATGTTGTTATGCTTTTTGTTGTCCCAAAATCCCTTAAACAATCCTCATTTTTTAGAATTCATTTTTCTTTTTCCTGCTCTGATTGGGTGTTTTATTTTTACCTTGCCTTACATAGAAGGATGATTCAACCTTCTGCTTCATCCAACCTGTTTATTTCTTCAACTGTATTCTTCATTTCAGATATTGTAGTCTTTGTTTCTTTTTGCTTTATTTTATTCTCACATTCCTTATTTTTTTATTGTTCTTCCAGTAGAGTTGTCTTAAGTTTCCCCCCACCACTCCGCCCACCACAGCCATCCTGAACTCCCACCCCTAATTCCACCGCCATTGGCTTTGTCCATGTGTCCTTTATATATGTTCTTGAAATTCCATTCCACTTTCCACCCCATTATACCCTCCAACCTCCCCTCTGGTTACTGTCGGTTTGTTTTTAATTTCGATGTCTCTGGTTATATTTTGCTTGCTTGTTTGTTTTGTTGATTAGATTCCACTTAAAGGTGAGATCATATGGTATCTGTCTTTCACCACTTGGCTTATTTCACTTAGCATAATGCTCTCCAATTCCATCCATGATGTCACAAAGGGTAGGAGCTCCTTCTTTCTTTCTGCTGCATAGTATTCCATTGTGTAAATGTACCACAGTTTTTTGATCCATTCATTTACTGATGGGCACTTAAGCTGCTTCCAGCACTTGGCTATTGTAAATAGTGCTGCTATGAACATTGGGGATCATAGATTCTTTTGAATTGGTGTTTCAGAATTCATAGGGTATGGTCCTAGCAGTGGAACTGGTGGGATGATAGGCAATTCCATATTTAGATTTCTGAGGAAATTCCATACTGTTTTCCACAGTGGCTGCACCGGTGTTACCTTTCCTCCACATCCTCTCCAACATTTGTTTGTTGATTTGGTTATGATAGCCATTCTGACTGGTGTGAAATGGTATCTCATTGCAGTTTTAATTTGCATCTCTCTGATGGCTAGTGATACTGAGCATCCTTTCATATGTCTCTGGGCCCTTTGTATGTCCTCCTTGGAGAAGTGTCTGTTCAAGTCTTTTGCCCATTTTTTAATTGGATTGTTTGTCTTCCTGGCATGGGGTCATGTGAGTTCTTTATATATTTTGGAGATCAAACCCTTCTCTGAGGTATCATTGGCAAATATGTTTTTCCATAGTTGATTCTCTTTTCATTTTAATGTTGTTTTCTTTTGCCATGCAAGAGCATTTTATTTTGATGAGAATCCATTTGTTTATTCTTTCCTTTATGTCCCTTGCTCTAGGGGACATATCAGTGAAAATATTGCTGTGTGGAATATCTGAGATTTTCCTTTCTCAGTTCTCCTCTAAGACTGTTATGGTATCACAACTTATATTTATGTCTTTTATCTACCTTGAACTTATTTTTGTCCATGGTGTAAGTTGGTGATTGAGTTTCATTTTTTTTTTTTTTTTTGCATGTAGCTGTCCAACTCATTCAACACATTTGTTGAAGAGGCTATTTTTACTCCATTTTATGCCCTGCCCCCTTTGTCAAATACTAATTGAGCATAGAGACTTGGGTTTATTTCTGGGTTTTCTATTCTATTCCTTTGGTCTATGTGTCTGTTCTTATGCCAGTACCAGGTTGTTTTTATTACAGTGGCCTTGTAATACAGTTGGATATCAGGTATTGTGATCCCTCCTACTTTGCTCTTCTTTCTCAAAATTTCAGCAGATATTCGGGGTCATTTATGGTCCTATATAAATTTTTGAAGTGTTTGTTCTACATCTGTTAAATATTCCATTGGTACTTTGATAGGGATTGCATTGAATCTATAAATTGCTTTGGGTAGTATGGACATTTTGATGATGTTAATTTTTCTGATCCATGAGCACGGTATACGTTTCCATTCGTTTGTGTCTTCCAGATTTCTTTCTTTAGTGTTATGTACTTTTCTGAGTACAGGTCTTTTACCTCCTTGTTAAGGTTTATTCCTAGGTATTTATTTTTTCCTATATCAAATGGGATTTTTTCCTAATTTCTGTTTTGGATAATTGATTGTTGGTATTCAAAAATGCCTTTGTTTTCTGAGTACTGACTTTGTAACCTATTGTTTCACCAAATTCACTTATAAGGTCGAGTAGTATTTTGATGGAGTCTATAGGATTTTCTGCATACTCTATCATGTGATCTGCAAACAATGACACTTTTTCTTCCTCCTTTCCAATTTGGATTCCTTTTATTTCTTTTTCTTGTCTGATCACTATGGCTAGGACTGCCAATACTATGTGGAATAGAAGTGGTGAAAGCGGACATCCTTTTCCTTTTCCTCATCTTAGTGGGAATGCTTTTAGTTTTTCCCATTGAGTATTATATTGGCTGTAGGTCTCTCATATATGGGCTTTATTATGTTGAGGAATGCTCCCTCCGTTCCCACTTTGCTGAGTGTTTTTATCATAAATGGGTGCTTTGTCCTCTCAAATGCCATTTCAGCATCTATGGATATGATCATGTGATTTTTGTCTTTGTTTATGTGATGTATTATGTTTATTGATTTCCAAATATTGTACCATTCTTGGCTCCCTGGGATGAATCCCACTTGATTATGGTGTATGATCTTTTAAATGTATTGCTGAATGTGGCTTGCCAATATTTTGTTGAGGATTTTAGCATCTATGTTCATCAGTGATATTGGCCTGTAGGTTTCTTTCTTTGTGGTGTCTTTATCTGGTTTTGGAATTAGGATGATGCTGACTTCATAAAAAGAGTTTGGGAGTCTTCCATCTTCTTGGACTTCGAAGGATAGGTGTTAGCTCTTCCATAAATGCTTTGTTGAATTCTCCTGTGAAACTATCTAGTCCAAGAGTTTTGTGTGTTGGGAGTTTTTTGACTACTGTTTCAATTTTGTCAGCAGTTATAGGTCTATTCAGGTATTCTGCTTGCTCTTTATTCAGCTTTGGAAGATTATATTTTTCTAGAAATTTGTCCATTTCACCTAGGTTTTCAAATTCTTTG
>PVJI01033956.1:0-10841 GCA_004026765.1 Micronycteris hirsuta | reverse complement strand
GATTATAGGGGAAAAAGGTGAAGAGTTTGCAGGAACTATTATAAAGGACACATGGACAATAACAAGGGGCATGGAAACAGGGGAAGGAGGTGGCGAAGGCTGGGGTAGTGCAGAGAGGTAGGGGAAAAGGCAGAAAACTGTACTTGAACAACAATAAAAAGAGGGTTGAAAAATAAAATAAAATAAAATAAAAGAGGGCCTTTTGAGGATAATTGATTGAAAGAAACAAAAAATAAAAAATAATAATCTCCTGGAAGAAAACATAAGAAAGAAGCTCAACTTTGGACATGACAAAGGTTTCATGGATGTGGTACCATAACACAGTGAACAGTCAACAAAAGCAAAGTTAGTTAAGTGAGAATAAACACAACTAAAAGTCTTCTGCACAAAAGGGAAGAAAGTAGAGTGCAAATGCAAACTACGGAAGGGGAGAAAATATTGGGCACCACTTGAATAGACATTTCTGCAAAACAAAACAAAGACATGAAAACGGCCACAGAGCAATATGAGTAAACTAAAAGATCTGACACAAGAAATTACACAGAAAAACTCATAGGTACTAAATTTATGGACCTTGGGCTTAGAGAATATTCTATGAATTTGACCCCAAAGGCAAGGGAAATAAAGGCAAAAATATATAAATGAAAGTATATCAAACTTAAAAGCTTCTGCACAGCAAAAGAAATCTCCAAAAAAATTAAAAAGCAACAAGCTACATGGGAGAAGACATTTTCAAACAACATTCCAGAAATAGATTAATATCCTGAATATATAAAGAACTCATAAATAACCATATAAAGAGCATTATGGAGGTCCTCCACAATGTAAGAATAGAGTTACCATGTGACTAAGCAACCCTTCTTCTGGGTAATTACCTCCAAAATTTGAAAACATTATTGGCAAAATATATGCATCCCTATGTTCATTGCAGCATTATTAACAGTGGCCAAGACCTGGAGACAAACCAAGTGTCTTTCGATAGATGAGCGGATAAAGAAGATGTATTAGGTATACACAACGGAATGCTACTCAGCCATAGGAATAAATGAAGTACTGCCATTTGTGACAGTGTGGATGGACCTTGAGAATATTGTGCTAAATGAAATAAGTCAATCAGAAAAAGCTAAGAACCATGTCATTTCACTCATATGTGGGATGTAAAATTGAAACTCAGAGACACAGAAAACAGTCTTGTGGTACCAGAGGGATGGGAGTTAGCGGAGGTATAATAAAGGGGTAAAGAGAGCCAAATCTATGATGACAGAAGATGATTTGACTTTGGGTGGTGAGCACACAATGCAATATTCAGATCATGTTTCATAGAAATGTACACTTGAAACCAATATAATAGTCTTATTAACCAATGTCTTCCTAATAAGTTCAATAAGAAATAAAATGAGGAGAAATGCATTAAGTACAGATGCAAGCAAAAAAAAAAGAAACTTAATGTCACTAACCATCAGGAAAATGCAAATGTAAAGCATGATTGTACTCAGAGGCCAGAGGACTCTGATTATTTAATAAATATCAATGTGTAGTAAATTATTCCATAATATTTTTCTTTTTAATTACTGAGGAAATCATCATGTTGCTATCTTGAACAAGAACATAATTGGAGCATGTTTCCCTTGGGGAAATTATTGTGGTTTCCATCAACAGTTGAGTAAGGGAATATAAATGATCTAAATTACTGTATTCACAGTGTGTCTAAACCCACATTTGCTGATACACAGGTAAGGAGAGAAAAATTTAGGCCACTTGAAAAATATTTTATGAGGTGTGGTCTAAAAATGTGAAGGTCAAATGTTATAAAATCTCTAGTACTAAACACTTCAGTTGCTGCCTATTGCAACTATTGTATTTACATTTGTAGAGTTAAGTAAGAGTTTTACAATTCGAGTGTCTGCTTTCATTTTTCTGATGGAAAAAGACAGATCAGGTTAAAGCAAGGACACTAAAGAAAACATTAGACATATTCAACTACCTGGAGGCTTGTATTTGCTCTAATGAGGAATCAATCGATTGTCTTTTATTACCCTAGCATTGTGGTGTAGAATCCATTTTAAGTTAATGCTATTTCATAATGTTTCTCTTGTCTTAATGTTTAAAATCTACTTAAATATTTATCAAGAGTCGTGTTTTATTTCACTGGGAGTGACAATAGGAGAGAGAAGCTACAGAATGATGCCATGATACTACAGGAGATAGTGTAACACTGTGAAGTGTGCACACACCCTGAGGGAGATGCAGGAGTGACTGCTGGCTCAGGTACTCATTAGCTGTGAGAGTTGCTAGAAAGGTGAAATGACCCAAAGTGTACAAAATCCATTTCTGCTGCACATGCTCAGTGCATGGCTGTTATTAATTTTTTCCTCTTTGCCAACTTAGTGTTTCAATGTTGAGGCAAGGATATTTGGAATTTTCTGTCTTCTTTTAAAACTTTATTTTTAGACTGTTCCTTGTATCTATACCACTGTTTCTATATTGTTAGTTTATTTTGTTCATTAGATTTCACATGTAAGTGAGAATATGGTATTTGTCTTTCACTGACTGGCTTATTTTATTTAGAATAATAATCTCCAGGTCAGTCTGTTTATTATTTAGCCTAATAATCTCCAAAGCTGTCTCAAAAGGTAAGCGTTCCTTTTTACGGCTGCATAGTAGTCCATTGTGTAAAAGCACCACTGCTTTTTTAACCACTCATCTGTTGATGGGTACTTGGGCTGTTTCCAGATCTTGGCTATTGTAAATAACACTGATATGAATGCAGTGGGGTGCATATACTCTGTTGAACTGGCATTTTGGTATTCTTAGGATATATTTCCAGAAGTGGGATCGCTGGGTGAAAAGGCAGACTGACAGCTGTCAGAGCGGATGAGCGAGGGGATGAAAGAAGGTGAAGGGATTATCCAGAGAACATACATGCACAGCCCATAGACACAGGCAGCAGTGTGGTGATGGCCTGAGGGAAAGAGGGACAAGGGCTGGGTGGAGGTGTCAAAAGGGGGAAAATGGGGACAACTGTAATAATATAAACATAATAAATGAAATACAAAACTATATTTTTGAAGTGGTTTTACACTAATTTTAAAAGCTGATGCTATATTACAAATTCTCTATAAAGCACTTAGAGTTCTCAGTGTTTTCAATATATTTTGACATTGACTTAGTTATACTTAGTAAATTGTATTTTGGCATATAGTAAACTTTAGCTGGACTGTTTAACATTGCAGTATTTCACTATTGTACTTACCCAGGTAAAATTAAGGCTACAGTAGCGTAGCAAGTGGAATGGTGGTGAGTTGTGTGTGAGTACAGGGGGAAAAATCACAATTAAAATACAATTTGTTGGTTTTAATACTGAAGAAATAATGTTTTAGTGAGTATTATTAATCACAAAACAAATATATTAAATGTAGACAAAGAATGAAATATCTGGCTGAAAGCTTTGGTCACCTATTTTTAGATCATTAGTTATAACCTTAGTTTTAGGACCTAATATTTCCTAATGTTTTAAAAATAAATACATCTGATGACAAAACTTCAGTTATTTTGGCATCTTAAATTTATAACCAAAAATTGACACATTTAAAGGAAATTGCTTTATTGCTTGCTTTACACATTTAATCAGTCTGTCTGGCTATATGCTATTATGTCTGCTTGGTTATTCAAACACATTACTACTTTAAAGAGAAGTAAACTTGAAAGAGAAAGCCTAATCGGACACCTGATGTTAAAGCATAAACCTGTGAACACACACTTTCAGAACTAAATCTTATGCCTTTTGTCTTCTACAGGTGTGTCTTTGAATTGTTGTCAGGAATTGTATTCAGGCTGATCTTTTTCTTGTGACCCTTGATCACATCTTAAAAACTAGATTTCACCATGTTCATCAAAGTATTATCATTTCTTAATTTGGTTTAATTAAATTGTGGGCCATCACCCTTAAAGATTCTTGATTCATTCTTTTGGATAGAACCAAGATCTCCTAGAGTTAGAAAATATTTAGAGATTTGCTCATAAAACATTATAATCCAGGATGCAGCTACTCTGCAGAACCAAATTAATGCAGAAATTATCTATTTACAGAATTGTCAAGATTCAAGTTTATTAACATATTTTTGTCATTAAATTTTTACTCTAATATTATAGAATAAGTAAATATTAATATTCTCATTCCAGAGGATACTACATTATACCAAGTCACTGTACATTATTACTGAAAGCTTTAGAATGCTTTCTATTTCAAAGCTCTGCATAATGATATGCTACATCATATGTGTCAATATCTAAAGAAAATTATTTCTTAACCAATCACTTAGTGTTCAGTCTGATTTAGTAAGAAAACGGCTGATAGAATACAGTTGTCAATTGATCAGTTGACCTGATGGTTTTGGAAATGTCATGGATTCGAATAGTGACTTGACACCTTCCTTTCCATTTAATTTTGCAGTGAGTAGCATGGACACTTGACCCACTGTCTTGTGACTGTTTTATCTGCGACAAGGAAACTTCATGTTACAAAAAAATAAATATGAAGACATATTTCATGTTTCCTCGCATCACAATATTGATATAAATTATGTTTATTTTCTTTGTAGTAAATGAATTATATCTGTATGAACTTCTTCATGTTTGATTCATGAAGGAGGTTTCAACATGAAGAATGTCACTGAAGTTACTACGTTTGTACTCAAGGGCTTCACTGACAATGTAGAAGTGCAAATCATCTTATTCTTCCTGTTTCTAGCAATTTACCTGTTTACTCTGATGGGAAATTTAGGGCTGATTGTATTGGTCATTGGGGATTCCCGGCTCCACAACCCCATGTACTATTTTCTGAGTGTGTTA
This sequence comes from Micronycteris hirsuta, assembly GCA_004026765.1. Lineage (NCBI taxonomy): Eukaryota > Metazoa > Chordata > Mammalia > Chiroptera > Phyllostomidae > Micronycteris > Micronycteris hirsuta. The sequence continues at coordinate 5,990 of PVJI01033956.1, read as the reverse complement.
TCATCCGTGGGTGCCTGCTTTTCCTCAGTAATTACTCCAAATATGTTAGTAGATTTTCTGTCAAAGAATAAAGTCATTTCACTCTTTGGATGTGCAACACAGATGTTTCTCGCTGATATTTTTGGGACCACAGAATGCTTCCTCTTGGCTGCAATGGCATATGACCGCTATGTGGCAATCTACAACCCCCTCCTGTACACAGTCAGCATGTCACCCAGAGTCTATGTGCCACTCATCATTGCTTCCTATATTGGTGGCATTTTGGATGCTTGTGTACACACAGTGGCCACATTTAGCCTGTTCTTCTGTGCCTCCAATGAAATCAGACATATCTCTTGTGACATCCCTCCTCTCCTTGCTATCTCCTGTTCTGACACTCACACAAACCAGCTTCTACTCTTCTGCTTTGCTGGCTCCATTGAGATTGTCACTATCCTGATTGTCCTGATCTCCTATGGCTTCATTCTGTTGGCCATTCTGAGGATGCATTCCACTGAGGGGAGGAGAAAAGTCTTCTCTACATGTGGCTCTCACCTAACAGGAGTGTCAATTTTTCATGGAACCATCCTCTTCATGTATGCGAGACCAACCTCCAGCTATGCTTTGGACCATGATATGATAGTGTCGATATTTTATGGCATCGTGATTCCCATGCTGAATCCCATCATCTACAGTCTGAGGAACAAAGATGTACATAAGGCATAAAAAAGAGTATTTGGGAAATACATGTTTATCAGTAAAGTATCTTTTCATAATTGAAAACAAATTTAAAGAATTAAGAGTGACTATCTGTGTTCAATATCAAAAAGATATTTTGAAAATATTTTGAGTTTATTAATGTATTTCTGTTTTCCTGGATATTTTATAATAAAAATCATAGTTGACCTTCTGCCTAGTGTGTCTTTAGTTTTAAAAATGTTGTTTTCTATTTTCTTCTCAATATGTTCTTCCTAATATATGTATTTTCACATATATGTATGTGGATGTTGATCCTGCTTGATAGAATACCAATGCAAAACAAACATACATGTATGTAATCATTACTTTAGAAAGTTGTAAATTGTTTTTTTCTCTCTATGTAACATAGAGGCTCTAATATTTGCAATTTGAAATACTATTATGATTTACCTGACTCGCTTGATCACATACCACCTAATTAGTAACAACACCACAGCTTGCCTTGGCCCAGACCACTTTCCATGAAACCACTGGTATCTGACTGCAGTTCAAAGCACTCTGCTCCATCCTTATGTGCATGTGTTGGTAGCAGTCTCATCGCAGTCTGTGTTTGGAGGACCCCAGAAAATGTATTCAAATTCTTAGAGGCATTGCCATGCTGTTTGTGAAGGCGCATTTCTCCACATTTTGTTCATTCATCCAGACCACAGACATTAAACCCATCTTTCCTATCACACAGAAGACGAAGTCTAGGCATTAACGTTTATTAAGATCATACTTAAATTAAAAGTGACAGAAGAAAAGCACAAGTCAGAGAAAAGTACAACTTGCTGGTAGATTGGGTGTCTTCCCAGAACTAAGTCCCAGCCCATCTTCATGGGATTCCTTACAGGCCTGGTTCTGACTCAACTCTCAGCTCTCTTTTTATTGATTTCTGTCCCTCTGGAATGTCCTTGCACATGCCACCATTGGCCCAGGCTCAAGAACCAACATACAAAGTGAATCTTTCCTATGCTTACGTTTAGCCCAGCTTCCAACAGACCTCGTTTTCATTGCAAAAGTGTGTCTACATCAAAGAAAAAAATTAAGTTGTAGTGTTCTCCCTTCCTTCCTGTCTTTATACAAGTTTTATATTTATTTTTACTTACTATTTTATTAAAATTATCTCTTCATAAAACGATACCCTTTTTAAAAAATTGAGCAAGATAATCCCCTTAGAATTAAAATCTAACCCAAGAATATTTCCCTAATGTGAGATAATTATGTTTAAATAACACCTCAACAATTATGTACAACAGTATCTCCTAATTTATTGTCTACTCTTTAGAAGGCTCACCCCACCATGGATCCCTCCTTATAATGTCAGAACTAAACCATAGTCACTAATATTCACCATCCTCACATATCCAAACCATGCAGGTGATAAAAAGACTGACTCTGTGTGTGTGTGTGTGTGTGTGTGTGAGAGAGAGAGAGAGAGAGAGAGATAGCATTGAAGGGACCCTTAAACACAGCTAAAATCACAAAGATGGATAAATTTTTGCTTTACAATTTTAAAGGTCTGAATTTAAAAAAATCACAAATACAGTAAAAGAATTGGCCATAAGAAGAGAAAATAGATACAAGTATGCTTCTGTTAAATTAAAAAATAGGTTAAAAATTTTATAGAACTATGGGTAAAGAATGCTCATGGACAATTCACAAATGGAGCAACCTGTAAACCAGTGAATATATTTAACATTAATAATTATTTGAAAAATATGAATGTAAAATGATGTAAAACACTTCTACACTTATAACATTGATAAAAATTGAAAAGCCTGGGACTGTCAAGTGAGTTATAAAAATATGTAACCTTTATTATTGTTCATTACAGAGAAAATTTAGAAGCAACTAAAATGCCCATCTATTCTAAATGCATGAACCAAATCCACAAAAATCAGCATAATTGAATCTCAAAATATGATGACTGAGAAATATATATACCGAGCACAAAATGATGTGAGCATTTTAAATCCACTTAGATAAATTTTAGCATACAATTAAACACATTTTAAAATCATGTAACTAACAGTTATATATTGTATATGCATACATTATATAAATATATTTACATATACATTTTATATACATACTTATAATGTACATACATTATATAATGTACTTATATGTGTGTGTGTGTGTATATATATATCAATGTATCCAAGAATATAAGAGTCAACACACTTTATTTAAACATATATGCATAAAACTTAGGACATTATAGTAGGTGAAATAAGCTCGTCACAGAAATACAAATACTGTATGATACCTTTTATATGAGGCATCTAAAATAGTCAAACACACAGAAGTGGAGAGTAGGATGGCAGTTGCCAGGGATTGGGGGGAGCGGAAATGGGTGTTGCTATTCAATAGGCATAAAGTTTTAGTAATGAAAGAGCCATCTCCAGGTTACATCCTAGAGATGTGTATGCAACAGTGTGCCTATAGTTCACATTACTGTACTTGATACTTAAACATTTGTGAAGAGGGTAGAAGTCATGTTAAGTGTTCATACCACAATAAAGCTAAATAAAAATATTTGGAAACAGAAAAAGGTTGAAATTGTTACTAGCTGTTGGCTCTAGATGGGTAAGAGGGAATGGGAATGGGAGAGGTTGGATCGACTGAAATTTAGCACACATGTAGTTGTGCATTGCTTTAAAATAATGAACCCTATAAGATAAAACCATTGTTGAACGTGGGTGATAAAAACATGATATTTTTAAGGTTATTTTTCTGTGTATTTATGTGCGTGTGTGCGTGAAGACGTGTCTGTTCTTAAACATATCTTGGAAGGTGAATCTTGTGATCCCATGATAGTACTGTCTTAGAGTTTTGTCTTCTTGACCAAGGTAAATTTATTAAGTAGTGTAAGCAAGACTTAGGGAATGGAAAATAAATAATAAGACTTAAATGAAAGATCAAGCTGTAAAATGAAGCATTGATAACAACAGAAAGCATAGAAGAAATCGTTTTTAAAAAAATCTTTACAATGTTATAAGAATGCTAAATAGATGGGAGGTTGGCAGCGCTGACGAGGACTGCAAGTCGTGTTAACTGAGATTAGCACAGACTGTCTGTGGTCACACTAAAGGCAGGATCCAATGGACATTGGAGAGGAAGCCACCATATAACCTTCAAGGGGCTAGTGGAGCCTGAAAAGAACCCCAATTTCAATTTATTATGATGATAACTTGAAGTTGGTAAAAACTTTCATAATTTCCTCTTTATTCTTCACAATTTGTCTATTACTTCATTAGTTCTAAAGCTTAGAATGTGCCAAAACTTTCTTAAATATAACACGGTGAAGAATGAAGAATTGTGTCTTGCCCAAAAGAACAGAATATTCTAGAGAACGATATGCATGTTGTCACTGCTTCTTTACCAAAGTTAAAATTATATTAAAAATAGATTATGCCTCTGAAAATTTTAAAAAACTCAGTTTTATTTCACACTTTTAACATGACTATTTTATTTATTTATTCACTTGTTCATCATTTCATTTGTCAGTCTTTTGAAGTATCTTTTAAACATATACCTTTTTCTTGGTATTATTTGAACAGCTGTTAATACAGCTGCCACATTTATTCAAAGGCAAACTATTTAGACATGTCTTTTTCATTTATAAAACTTATGGACTAGAAATTTTACACAAAAAATAAAAATATTATAACATTTAATTACAATATTTATATATGCTTGAGGAATGATCTCTAGATTATATTTAAACTTTTCATTTTAAATAATTTAATCAAAAACTAGAAATAGGACCAGGATCCTGATGGGTCCCTTATTGATTTCAATAAAACATTATATTCAGGCTTCTTATAAACATTCACATTTATGTTTATTACCATGTGGTGCTTATGGCAAATACACCAGGGCTACTTTTTGACTCAAGAATAAAGGCTTTGCATTCAGTCTACTCCCAAATGTTTACTTTATAATTGAACTTTGAGGTCAGAATCCTGTGTTTTCTAACTGTTGGGTTTTTTTTCCCAGCCCAAGGGCCAGCAACACTTCCCAAAGATAGGGGTGCAATTCAAAACAAAGGGTGGAATCATGCATATGATTATTATTTCATATGACCATCTAAGTCCCTAGGCTATCTCTACATTTTTTATTTTTTGGGTGAGAGTTTTGCATGGAGACCTGATTAATGAGCATTTTATTTGTCTTTCTTTCCCAAGGGAACCTGAACTTTATCTGGAAATTCTGCTTCTCATATTTGCACATTGGGACCATATACAAACATACTTCAGTGTGAAGGTCTTCAGGGACTTCAGACACTTGTAAAACCCGTTAGCATGCTTCCCACAACAACCATAAAAGGGAGTCTCAGCAGATCTCTGTAAATAGGTAGGTTAAACCAAATACTTTACGTATTACTAATTCTGGATGTACAGAGCAAGCATCTTGGAAATTCATTCATTCCAATCAGACTCAGGACTGAAGTATACCTGCTCTGCTCTCTTGTCTCATCTCTGCCCACTGATTGCTACGTGGAAGTGATGGTAATAGACTTCGAAATAGTGTCCAGCATCCCTACTGATAAATTAGTCTGCTCGGGCATTTATACAGAATGATGAAGAGCCATTACAGAGAGTATATTTCACCTTAATATAATAAGGAATTTTTTTACGATAGAACTGGCAGATTTGATGGACGTTTTAGAAGGCACTCTACGCTAGATCCAAGTGTCTTTGTAATGTGTCTTCAAGGAAGACCAACTCAATTACTTAACATTAATAAAAAACCAGTTTGTCTCCTTTTCCTGCTTTTTGCATTGCCCAGGGCAATAAACCTTAGGATGGAAAGATTTTCTCATGTTCACAGTCTCTGTATTGCTGGTGAACATGGAGAGCTCAAATCAGGCGACCTACTTTAGAACTCATATCAGAAGTTGCTTAAAATTAATTTGCACTATCATTTATTATTACAGTTATAACCCAAAATGATTGACATTAGGTATATTTTAAATATTTTATTTGCCAAGAATATGTTGTCTTGGTAGACATGTAAAATATTTATATTAAAAAACAAATTAGAAAAAAACTATTTGTAAAGGAGTAAAATTTCTCTTTTTAGAAACAATGCTAAATCAAACAAGGTTCTGAAGAAATAAGAGAAAACTGAGGTATCTCCAGAGAAACTTTATTTCAATGGCATATACGAATCAAAATTAGTATAGCTTTGCCTTTTGTTATGTTGCAGTAGAAGAGGAAATACATACCAGGTAGGATATACACATATATTCTCCTTTTCAAAGT
>PVJI01033955.1:0-10841 GCA_004026765.1 Micronycteris hirsuta | reverse complement strand
AGTTCTGTTTAACACTACACGCTTCCTCCCGAGTTACAAATGGCTAACATTTTCTCATCATTGCAAGCATCTCAAATATCATTTCCTCAGAGATGCCGTCCCTGCCCACATTAAAGAAGCCCCCAATCAAACCACTCCCTAGTAGTGCATCATCTTGCTCTATTTCCTTCTTGCACCTATCAGTATCTGATATTATCTTCTTTATTGTTTATATTTTGGGGGGTGTTTTTAATCCTCACCCGAGGATATGTTTATTGATTTTAGAGAGGGAGGCAGGAAGGGAGAGAAACCTCAATGTAAACATCGATGGGCTGCCTCCCATTCGCAGCCTGACCGGGGACCAAACCCGCAACCACAACCTCTCCAGTGTATGGGACGGCGCTCCGACACACTGAGCCATGTGGCCAGGGCTATCGCCTATATTTTTTACACCCTTAGAATGGCCATAATAGTCAAGGTTTTTGTCTGTATTATTCACTACTACATCTCCAGTACCTAGAATGGGGCCAGGCACTCAGTAGTGCTCAATAAATACTCGATGAGAGAATGAACCCAGTCAAAGTGGCTGTGGGGATCCTGAGTGTTGAGTATCCTGGCACTTGCCACCTTTTGCGTGCTCTGGGGAACAAAAGTTTGACCACATGTAATCCTGATGTTCAAATTATGTCCTAGGCTCTGAGGACTGAAGTTTGGGTTTGAGTCCTGGCTCTGCTACCAAAACTCTCATGTAACCTCATTTGTGAGAGAGAGTTTGATGCAGTAGAAAGAACACCAGCTTGGAATCTGTTACAGCTGTCTGCCTTAGAACAAATTAAGGTCTCCAAGCTTTAGTTCCCTCAGTTGTCAAAGGGAGATACTATTACTGATCCCCGCGGAGGAGTTGTAAAGAGACAACAGAGGGACTTCAAGCATTTACTGAATGTTATTTCTCTTTTATCATATCTGATTCTTAGTTACCTCATTCATAAAATGAAAGAATTAGATGTCTTTTTCAAGAGAAATGGGAAATACAGAGTTTTTACATGAAATACCCCGATTTTTAAATGTTGGCAATAAAAATTTGTAAATGACTTCTCTTTTTAAAAGCTGATTTTTAAATCTAAAAACACCCTGTGGGTCAAACATGGTACTTTGTGGTCTGGATTTGGACTGTGAGCTACCAATTTTCCACTTACGCTACTAGGTTGTCGGGGATACTGTATAATTCAGGCAAATCAGTTAATTCCCAGAACTTCAGTTAGTCCATCTGCAGATCATAAGAGATCAGCAAACTCAGATAGAGACAAGAGACTGAAAGGGGTGGGAGGAGGAATATGAGGATAAGCGTGGTCCAATATATTTTCCACGAAGGAGACGAGCCTTTGGGTAGTGATATTTTACCCCAATACATTTAAAATTAAACAGACATGAGTGTGTGGAACGCTTTGCATAACGGCTGTAGCTTTTTGTGGCTGTTGATTTGGTAAGTATATATTCAAGGTGCAAGATATTCACGAGACTAGGAAACTGGAAAAACGACGCGGATAAAGAAGGAGAAAAGATGGCAAAGGAAGAAAAAGAGGAAAGGGAAGAGGTGAGGAGGCAACAGGGCCCGCACTCCAGGCGGGGCGCCACCCAGAGGCCTAGGCCAGGGCTGGAGTGCACGTGGCCTAGTTTGGGCGGAGCGGACGCGCCTGGCCGCAGCCGAGACCTCCGAGCCAGCCACGGGAGACAAGCCTTAAAGGTAGGTTCCAACCGGACTGCGAGGACCTTAAAAGTTGGGGCTGTACAGCCGGGGGTCCTAGGAGTTAAGGCACAGCAAAGAACGCAGGGTCTAAGCTCTCCAACCTCCAGGGGCTGCACGACAGGGACGCCTGGGTCCTCAGGTCCCTCCTCTAGGGGTGGGGTTAGGTTTTCTGACCAATGACTGGCCGCCCCCGAGGTCCTGACCCGCCCCCGGAACCGCCGTTTTAGCGAGTGGCCAACCACGGGGACTCTGGCCTTGGGCTGCGCGAGCGCGGAACCCGTGGCTGGTGAGTACGCGCTCCTCAGGGTCTCCTCCCCGATCCCGCCTCCAGCGAGTACAGTGCAGCTCTCGGCCGCGTACCCAGGCATCAGAGAGTGACTCAGCGCGGGGAGGGTGGCGGTTCTAATGGACTGGAGATTCGAACTGCTCAGGCTCTAAAATGCAGAGATGAGTGGGGTGAACGAGTGTCTTCAGAGCTGGTCCCTGAGAAGTGCTTGTGCCTAGGGCCGAGCTGCGGTGGAAGGGGAAAGGGCCAGACCCCGACAGGAAGGTCGGGCTAGAGAAGCCAGGGCTACACCACCTTGCCTGGGCCAGGGCTATGGTGGGGGGCGGGTCTTGAGCTTCTGACTCAGCTGCCCTCCCCAGGACACCAGGATGCCTGGCGAACCGCAGACGGTGGAGGAGAAGGAAGAGATGCAAGAGGAGATGGTGCTGCTGGTGAAGGGTGAGGAGGATGACGGTGAGGAGAAGTATGAGGTGGTGAAACTCAAGATCCCCATGGACAACAAGGAGGTACGTGTCCCACACTCTGGGGCCCCGTTTCCCCTAACCTGGTTCGGTTCCAGTCTCCATGCTACAGAAGCCGGGATCCTGTCCCCACCTTTCCATGAATCTCAGGCTTAGGATCTGAGATTCTAAACCTCAGAAAGGTTGGCAACCCATCCTTTTGCCTCACTGCCCGTGCTGACGTCAAAAGATGCCACACCTACTGTGCCAAGCTCTGTGCAGGGTGCTGGAGAGTAAATGTTATCCTTGGTCCCCCATGGAGCCTGATGTGTAGCAGGGATAGACGGCTAAGTAACCACGCAGCTACAGTTCTCTGTGATGAGTGCAGGCACCAGGGTGGAACCCCAGACCTGGGAACTTAATGCTGACTGGGGTGGAGGATGGGCCAGGGTTAGGCAAGGGTAACCTCTGACTCTTGGTACAGTAGCATTTACTATTCTCTGCTGTTTTTTAAAAAAATAATCTTTGCCATGTTTTTTAAAATTATATTTTATTGTTTATTCTATTACAGTTCCAATTTTCCACCCTTTGCTCCCCTCCACCTAGGTTCTCTCTTCCCCTCACTGCACTCCCTCTGGCAGTCCTTGTCCATGGGTCATGCTTATGTGTTTTTTGGCTATTGTGTTTCTTATGCTGTACTTACATCCCCATGACTATTCTGTTACTAGCAATTTGTACTTTTTAAAAAAAAATTGTGTTTTAAAGGTTTTATTTATTTTTAGAGATTGGGGAAAGGTGAGAGGGAGGGAGAAACACATCAATGTGTGGTTGCCTCTCATGTGCCCCCCTGCTGGGGACCTGACCTGCAACCCAGGCATGTGCCCTGACTGGGAATTGAACCAGTGACCCTTTGGTTTGCAGGCCAGTGCTCAATCCACTGAGCTACACCAGCCAGGGCAATACAATACTTTTAATTTTTAATATTTTAAACAATTATTATTTTTTATATTATATTTATTTATTTTTAGAGAGAGGGGAGGGAGCGAGGGAGACAAACATGGATGTGCCAGAGAAACATCCATTCGTTGCCCCTGGTATGCTCCCAGCTGGGAACCTGGACCACAGCCCAGGCATGTGCCCTGCCTGGGAATCAAATCCATGACCTTTCAGTTCCCAGGCTGGCACTGAATCCACAGAGCCACACCAGCCAGGACACAATTTGTACTTCTTAATCTCTTCATTTCGTCACCCATCTCCCTGACCCCCTCCCATCTAGCAACCATCAAAACTTTTTCTGTATCTATGATTGTTTCTGTTCTGTTTGTTTGTTTTTAGGTTCAATTGTTGATAAATATGTATTTATTGCCATTTTATTGTTCATATTTTTTATCTTCTTAAAGAAGAAGATCATTTCATATAATACTGGTTTGATGATGATGAAGTCCTTTGGCTATTTCTTGTCTGGGAAGTTCTTTATCTGTCCTTTGATTCTAAATGACAGCTTTGCTGGGTAAACTAATCTTGGCTGTAGGTCCTTGCTTTTCATCACTTTAAATATTTCTTGTCAATGCCTTCTAGCTTGCAAAATTTCTTTTTTTTTCTTGATTTAAAGATTTTATTTATTTATTTTTAGAGAGAGGGGAAGGGATAGAGGAAGAGAGGAAGAAAAACATTGATGTGTGAAACAGTGGTTGCCTCTTGCACCTGCCCCAACTAGGGAACAGGCCTGTAAGCCGGGCATGTGCCTTGACCGGAAATCGAACTGGCAACCTTTCACTTTGCAGGACAAAGTTCAACCAACTGAGCCATGCTGGTCAGGGCAACCTGCAAAGTTTCTTTTGAGAAATCTGCTGACAGTCTTATGGGAGCTCCCTTGTAGGTAACTAACTGCTTTTTTCTTACTGCTTTTAGGATTCTCTTTGTGTTTAGCCTTTGGCATTTTAATTGTGATGTGTCTTGGGGTGGGGCTCTTTGGGTTAATCTTATTTGGGATTGTCTGTGCTTCCTGGACTTATATGTCTGTTTTCTTCACATAGTGAAGAAGTTAGGAAGTTTTCTGTCATTATCTTTTCAAATAGGTTTCCAATTTCTTGTTCTTTCTCTTCTTCTTCCAGCATGCCCATGATGCAATTGTTGGTACACTTGAAGTTGTCCCAGAGGCTCCTTATAGTATCTTCATTTTTTTGGATTTTTTTTTCTTCTTGCTGGTCTGATTGGTAGTTTTTTGCTTCCTTATAACCCAAATCACTGATTTTATTCTTAGCTTCATCCACTCTACTGTTGATTACCAGTAAATTGTTCTGTTTCAATTAGTGTACCCTTCATTTCTGACTGGATCTTTTCTTATGCTGTTGAGGTTTGCACTAAGTTCATTCAGCATTTTTATAATCAGTGTTTTGAACTATGCACCTAGTGGATTGCTTGTCTCCGTATTCTTTCATTTGGGCCATGTTTTATGTCTCCTCATTTTGGCAGCCTCCCTGTATTTGTTTCTGTGTGTTAGGTAAAGCTGCTTAATAGAGTAGCCTAATGTAGTAGGTGTCCTGTAGGGTTCAGTGGCTCAGCTTCTTCTGTTATCCAAGCTGGGTACTCAAGGTGTGCTCACCAGGTGGGCTGTGTACACCCTTCTCTTGTAGTTGATCTTTGATCGCTGTTGGCACGTCCAAGGTCAGCTATCGCCTGTGTTCTCTCTGGGGTCACTCACCATAAGCTACAAAGTGATCTGCAGATGGATGCTACTTGTGCTGGGCTTTGAGGTGCCTATGCAAAGCCAAGCTGTGAACCAAGCCTGACTGCTGCTAGTGCCAAGACCAGGGCAACTTAGCAAGATGTACGGGACTACCAAAGCCAGATGTTGCTTGAGAGAATTTAGGAAAATCTGAAGCATGGTGCAAGAGGAGCCATTCATGGAAAGCCACTGGGCAGCTTGGGTAGGCCCCAAAATTGGGTGGGTCCAGGCTGCAGGGAATCACCAGGGTGGGGCAAGCAGTGTGAACCAGGTTGATTGATGTCAGATATAGCCCCCACCTGTAGGCTCTGTGGGGATGCTGGACAATTCCGTTTTTCCCCATATGTCTGATGCCTTTCAACCTGCTGTTCCTTAGTGGAGCTCAGATGGAGTGAGCTCAAGTAACTCTGTATGCAGGCCCTTTAAGAGGAACTGCCTGGGACTCTAGAAGTTTTTGTCTTCCACACCTTAATCCCTGCTGGATTTTACAGCCAGGAGATATGGAGACTTCTTTTCCTGACTGGAACCCTGTGGCTGGGTGGCCTGGTGTGGGGCTGGGACTCATCCCTCCTGAGAAATCCCTCCCGATTTTTATCTCCTACATGTGGGTGTGGGACCAGCCCCTTCCTTGTCTCTGTCCCTCCTACCAGTCTTGATGTGATTTCTTTAATTCTGTATTTGTAGGACTTCCATTCAGGTTGATTTCTGATGGTTCTGGATGATGGTTATTTTATAGGTTAGTTGTAATTTTGTTGTTTGTGTGAGGAGGCGAGCCTTGTTTACCTATGCCACCATCTTGACTGGAAGTCTCCTCTAGACACTCTTTTAAACACCTCAATTCTATAACATAGGTAGTATTTGTTCCATTATACAGGTGAGGAGACAGAGGCCCAGGAAACCGGACAGTTGGGTGACTGGCCAAAGCTCTCAAAGTTAGTAAAAAGATGGCTTTATGAGACCAGTGAGAGTGAGGGGTGAATGACTACTTCAGGCTGAAGAAATGGGCCTTTCAGTGGCTCAGCAGGAGTGAGTAAGGAGGCACTGGGAGAAGCGAGTGCAGGTGGCTCAGCCATGCTGTAGCATGGATGAGGTTAGGGTGTTTGGCAGGTCAGGTAGGGTATTTGGGTTTTAGCCAAAGGGTGATGGAGTTTTTAAAAAAAATTAAAGGAGTTTTAATATCAGAATATTAGTTAGATTTCCCCATTCAAGACCTGAAATCCCACCAATTCCAAGAACCCTACAGAACTCCCAGCCTCAGGCAGCCCAACACTGCTTATAGCTGGAGAACTCTGGCTGGACTACGTTTCTGGGTGCAGGCTCCAATTTCTTCCTGCACAGCAGCCAGTTTCCAGGGAACAAAAGTTATGCTGCCCCCTAGTGGGTGTGGGTATTTATTAATCTAAAAATGAATAAATAAAAGCTTTAAAAAAAAAAAAAAAAAAAAGAACTGACACTCCAGAACTTAAAGTGGACTTCCATCTCCATTACTTACCAGTTATATGTCTTGGGCAAGTCTCTTAACCTCTGTGTATCTCACTTTCTTCATTTGTAAAAGCAAAACTGTAACAGCTCATACTTCTTCAGATGGGGAACATAAATGAATTAGTGCATGTAACGAGTTAGAACTGGGTATGACACATAATAAACACTAAATATTTGCTGCTATTATGCATTCTTCTCACTAAAGTTTAGGACTTGGGTCTAGGTCATCCTCTGGAAATTTTTCAACTCCTTTTTTTTGCATTTTTTAAAAATTTATTTACTTAGAGAGGGGGGAGGGAGAGAAACATCAATGTGTGATTGCCTCTCACGTGGCCCCCACTGGACCTGGCTGGGAACTGAATTGACGACCCTTTGGTTCACAGGCGGGTGCTCAATCCACTGAACCTCACCAGCCAGGGCTGGTGGTTGTAATTATTAATTAGGAAAGCAGTGGCTGAGGAGGAAACTGGGAACTTTGCTCTGGTTAAAAAAAAACTTATATAGGAAGACAAGATCACTGTCTTCAAATACTTGGATTATCATATTACTAGACTACATTGTATGCTGTGGTACCCTCTTGTCATAGTGCAGATACCTTTTATTCTCATTTTAAATCTAACAGTTGTAGAATTTAAGACATGTAAGGTCCCTTAATGACCACCTAGGCTGGTATTTGCCACTTGCCATATAAATCACTCACCTGCTGGCCTCATTTACTTAATGCTTTTCTTCAGATAGATTCTCGTTGTTTTTCATTAAATCCACCTTCATCCAAACAATAATGCTGATGAAATTGTGGGTTCCGTGTTATCCATTGTTTTTCTAATGTCCGTGAAAATGAATACATGACGATTGTAATGAGATAAAAGTGCACCTACAGAAGACTTAGAATCCTCTTTCACCCTGCGATGTGTGCATACCTCCAGTTCGGTCATTTTGATCTCACCTAGCCTGCCTCGCCTTCCTTGCTTGGTTCCCGAGGCCTGGGAAGGGAATGACTTGCCTGGGGTCTTAATGAGCTAGTCTCAGCCCCTCTTACCACGATTTTTCCTGGGGCATCCAAGGCCCCTCCTCCGGGAGCTGCAGATACCAAGAATACTTGTGTGGAGAAGTTCTTTCTAAGTCAGTGAACCTAGCATAAGGAAGTCCTCAGGCTGGTCAAAGTCATCTTGAAGACGGGTGCAAAGAAAAAGGGGCCAGAACACGTACAGACATAACAGGGAAAGTTCTCTCTGCAAGGGCTGACATGTTGAAATAAATCCAATAGGTGTCAAACCCCGGGCAAGATAGGAAAGTGTGACCTTGAATTCAGACTGTGCCAAATCTGCTGTGGGGAGTTTCTCGATTTAAAGTATCAACTTGTATTTTTAACTTTGAATTCCTCTTGGAGAGTAGCAGGGACTTGGAGTCCACCCTCTGTCACATCTTGGCTGTGCAAGTGCAGGGAAGTGCAGTGTAGCCTACTACATGTTAAGGGTCCTGACTGCCACTGGCTACGGCGGTTTAATCTCCCTGCGCCTCAGTTTTCTTCCTTCCTTCCTTTTTTCTTTTTTTTTTTACGATTTTATTTACATATTCTTAGAAGGGAAGGCAGAGAGAGAGGGAGAGAAACATCGATGTGTGAGAGAAACACCCATCGGCTGCCTCTTGCACATGCTGCTGCCGGTGACAAGGCCCGCAACCCAGGCAATGGGTTGCCCTGACCGGGAATCGAACTGGCGACCTTTTGCTTTGAGGCCTGAAGCCCAGCCAACTGAGCTACAACAGTCAGGGCACACCTCAGTTTTCTCAATTATCAAAGAGAACACCTGACTCAAGGGGGTGACAGGAAGATTGAATACAGTAATGTACATAAAATAGCATTGTTGAAGCTTTACACTGTAATGTTGGGATCGCTGTTATCACCATATGTACTGTTTAGAGTTGCCTTGGCTAGTCACTAATTTCCCAGACTGCCTTGTGTTCCAGTTTCTGAATTGGTTACCAAAAAGCCTTCTTACACAGCATTTTTAAGACCTTGAATTTGCCGTCATTGCAACTTAAGAAAAAAAAAAAAAACATGTTAACTGCTTCTTAGCTGTTATGTAGGCTCTGTGAACCTGTTACCTCATCTATAAAATAACAATGTGATAACTACTGTGGGGAGAAGCTGACATTGTCTTTTCCTTCATAGTGCCAAATATTTATTCATTCATGAAATAATGTATCTAATTGCTTGGTGCATGGAAGATACTCAGCATCACTTTTGTAGGAATGAGCCTTTTCTTTTCTAAGAAGAGAGCCATATGCCCTCAAAATTCCTCTTCCTTTACTGTTAATATAAAATGTTAACATAATACAGTGTTAGTAGTATTAATAGCATGTTTTCCCTTCATCTACCTTTTACAAGACATTTTTTGATTTTATCTCTACAACCCCACTCTTCATGAAAGTGGCTTGTTTTCAATTCAGGCCTCAGAATTGTATTTGGGTTTTTACCTTTGTCTTCTTCACAGCTCAAAAATGATAGTTGCTTCCTGAGTACCTCACTTAGTCTTAAGGCTTTAAAAACCATCAGTGGGCTGATGGCTTCCCAATGAACATTTATCTACTCTAGGACTATCTCCTGAGCTCCAGATGTGTCAAGAATTGCAGATGTGATCTGAAACAGGTCTCACCTGTCAACTTGTTCTTCCCCAACCATCCTGGTAGTTGCTAAATTCAAATCCTTGGAGTCATTTTGACTCCTTTTTCTTCATGTCTCACATCTAATCTATTTATCAAATCCATTTTCTCAAATGGCAAAAATATATGCAGAAGCAGACCACTTCTCACCTGTCACCTGGATCTGAGCCACCAGACTCTCTTGCCAGATACTGCAGTACAGTAGCTTCCTCCCTGGGCCTCTGCTTCTGCCCTCTTGCCTTCTGCAAAGCAAGCAACCTGATGGAGGCTTTTGAAATGAGTGTGATCTGATCATGACCCTACTCAAACTTTGTAACATTTCCTCTAATGGTTGCACATCTCATTCATATCGCAAGGCCTTAAGCTAAGAGATCCCCTCCAGGAGCACCCCATGGATTACTCTCCCCCTCATGCATTCTGCCCCAGGCACTTTTTCTTGCTCTTCCTGGAACTTGCAAAACTCCCACCTCAGGGTCTCGCTGTTCCCTCTGTAGCCTGCTTTCTCACCTCCTTTAGATCTTTGCTCAGGTTACACCAGTAGTTTCTTAATCTTACTAAATCTGCAGCATCCCCCTAACACCAGCACTCCTTATCCATTCTTCCCACAAGCAGGAATTTAAAAAATTGAATACTGAATCCCCAGTGCCTAGAACAGCGTCTGGCACATTGTACGCCCTTAATAAATATTTGTTGAATTCATAAAGAATAGCTAGAATGACGCTGAACATTGTGACATGTGTGTTAATGCAGTATGTAATTAAATGCGCACAGCCGTTCTATGAGGCAGACACCCTTGCTTTCCTGTTTCACACTTGGCGAACTGAATGATTACAGCTTGCAGATACCCATGTCCCTGGCTCTCAGGCCTGTAGGTCAGGACTGACATGTCTCCCCTTTCTCCCCAGGTCCCAAGCGAGGCGCCAGCACCGTCTGCTGACCCTGGGCGCCCACATGCGTGTCCGGACTGTGGCCGAGCCTTTGCACGGCGCTCCACACTAGCCAAGCATTCACGCACGCACACGGGCGAGCGACCCTTCGCATGCACCCAGTGCGGCCGCGGATTCTCCCAGAAGTCAGCACTGACCAAACATGGCCGCACGCACACAGGCGAGCGGCCCTTCACGTGCACCGAGTGCGGCCAGCGCTTCTCACAGAAGTCTGCACTGACCAAACATATACGTACACACACTGGCGAGCGGCCCTACAAGTGCCCCGAGTGCGACAAGCGCTTCTCGGCTGCCTCGAACCTGCAGCAGCACCGGCGGCGCCACACTGGCGAGAAGCCTTATTTGTGCACGCACTGTGGTCGCCGCTTCGCGCAGAGCTCCAACTATGCACAGCACCTGCGCGTGCACACGGGCGAGAAGCCCTATGCCTGCCCAGACTGTGGACGTGCCTTTGGCGGCAGTTCCTGCCTGGCGCGCCACCGACGCACGCACACAGGCGAGCGGCCCTACGCCTGTGCTGACTGCGGTACGCGCTTTGCGCAGAGCTCTGCGCTGGCCAAGCACCGGC
>PVJI01033954.1:0-10851 GCA_004026765.1 Micronycteris hirsuta | reverse complement strand
ATAGACCAATGGAACAGAATAGAGAGCCCAGAAATAAACCCAAGTCTCTACGAGCAATTAATCTTCGACAAAGGGGGCAGAAGCATAAAATGGAATAAAAATAGCCTTTTCAACCAATGGTGTTGGGAAATCTGGATGGCTACCTGCAAAAAAATGAAACTCGAGCACCAACTTACACCATACACAAAAATAAATTCAACGTGGATAAAAGACTTAAATGTAAGTCGTGACACCATAAAAGTTCTAGAGGAAAACATCAGTAGGAAAATCTCAGACATTCCACGCAGCAACATCCTCAATGATATGTCCCCTAGAGCTAGTGACATAAAGGAAAGAATAAACAAATGGGATCTTATCAAAATAAAGAGCTTCTGTGGGGCTAAAGAAAATAATATTAAAATAAAAAGGGAACCAACCATATGGGAAAACATATTTGCCAACGATACCTCAGACAAGGGTGTGATCTCCAAAATATATAAAGAACTCATACGACTCCACTCCAGGAAGACAAAAAACCCAATTAAAAAATGGGCAAAAGACATGAACAGACACTTCTCGAAAAAAGACATAAAGAGGGCCCAGAATCATATGAAAAGATGCTCAACATCATTAGCCATCAGAGAGATGCAAATTAAAACCACAATGAGTTACCACCTCACACCAGTCAGAATGGCCATCATCAACAAAGCAACAGATAACTGTTGGAGGGGATGTGGAGAAAAGGAAACCCTACTGCACTGTTGGTGGGGATGCAGACTGGTGCAGCCATTGTGGAAAACACTATGGAACTTCCTCAGAAAATTGAAGATGGAACTGCCTTTCGACCCAGCAATTCCACTACTGGGATTATACCCTAAGAATCCTGAAAAACCAATTCAAAAGAACCTTTGCACTTCTATGTTCATAGCAGCACAATTCACAATAGCTAAGTGCTGGAAACAACCTAGGTGCCCATCTACAAATGAATGAATCAAGAAACTATGGTACATTTACACAATGGAATTCTACACAGCAGAAAGGAGGAAGGAGCTTATACCCTTTGCAACAGCATGAATGGAACTGGAGAGCATTATGCTAAGTGAAGTAAGCCAGGCAGTGAGGGACAAATACCATATGATCTCACCTTTAACTGGATCATAACCAACAAAAGCAGAAAGCAAGCAGAACATAACCAGAGACATTGAAATTAAGAACAGTCTAACAACAGACAGGGGAGAGCGGGGAGGGGACAATGGGGAGAAGGGTTTTCAGGAATCACTGTAAAGGACACATGGACAGAACTAAGGGGGAGGAGGTAGGCTGGGGGGGAGGGGGGCTGGAGGGGAAGGGAGGAGGGGAGGGGAGAGGATGCAAATAACTGTAATTAAACAAAAATAAAATAAAAATTTAAAAACATTTTAAAAAATTTAAAATAAAAACATATCTCTTTTGTTTGTTGACTGAGAGACATGTGACCAATCATACAGGTATCAGCATGAAAGAGTTGTTGGGCGGAGAATCGAGACCCCAAGTTTTATTAGACAACCAAGACATTTTTTCCCATGAGCAGCTTAGTCAAGAACCGAACTGTTCGAGAACCAAGACATTCAAGAACTGAGGTTTGACTGTATATATTTCTAGACTTTTCTCAGTGTGTCTGCTTACTTAAATATAGTTTAATAAAAATGGATTCATGCCATGCAAACTGTTTTGTAACCTACTTTTCCATTTAATAATGTGTCATAAGTATCTTTCACTATTTATATAGATATAAAGATAGATACATATAGATATATATATTTCTCTGCCATCATTTAATATTTTCATTATCTGAACAATAAAATAAAAATACAAGATTTTGCAAATAGAAACCACACTTCAACAAATACTATTACAGAAATACCTTCATATATAATCTCAATTACTTACTTGACAAGTTCCTAGTAAAACTGTTCAGTCAAAAGATATACACATTTATTAAAAAATTTTTGAACTATAGGCCCGGCTGGTGTAGCTCAGTGGATTGAGCGCGGGCTGGGAACCTAAGGGTCCCGGTTCGATTCCCAGTTGGGGCACATGCCTGGGTTGCGGGCCAGGTCCCCAGTGAGGGCCATGTGAGAGGCAACCATACATTGCTTTCTCCCTCTCTTTCTTCCTCCCTTCTCCTCTCTCTAAAAACAAGTAAATAAAATCTTAAAAGAAAAACAATTAAAAAAAAATTTTTTGAACTATAGTACTTAATTTTTCTTCTGAAAAATTGTCTCAGTGTGAATACCCATCAACAGAATATAATAGTGCCCATTCTCCTCCTCACTTTTGCCATCACTATTAGCATGTTTTGTGTGTAATTTGCTAATCTGATAGGCAACAATATTTTCTTGTTCTAATTTGCATTTCTTTAATCGCTACTGAAGTTGAATGGGTTTGGATTTGGGGGTTTTGTTTTTAGTTTATTAGTTATATATTTTTTTTCTTTTATGGGTTACCTACTTATATCTTTTACAAATGTCCTATATACAGCCATCTATTGTTAAAGGAATTATGTATTTTATAAATTTCAGAAATAAAATATTGTGCCAAGGGTATCAAGTAATCATGATTATGTAAACGTTTTAAAGTTATTAAGTGGGCCTTTTCAAATAATGCTTTTTCTCATGGCTCCCTGAGTTGCCAATGACAGGTAAAAAGAGAACAGAGGTATTTTTTTCTTCTTTATTCTTTTAACATTCATAATCTTAAAACTTTTAAAACTTAAAGGCCAGTTACTCTGTAAAATGTCTCCAACTTGGGTTCATCTGGCTTTCCCGCATAGTTAGACTTAGGTACGTACCTTTGGCAGGAATATCAAAGAATTGATACTATGTTCTCCTTCTTGCATCGTTTCAGGTGACAGACTCGTGGACTGGATTTGTCCCATTACTGATTACGCTAGCTTGATTAAGGCACTGAATGCCAGGTTTCTCCACTGAAAAGTTACTCCTTTGTAATTAGTAAGTATTTGGTGGTAAGGTACTATGAGACCATGTAAATGTATCCCTCATCCAATTTTATTATTTTATTTATTTGTGATCATGTTGACTCATGGATCCCTATTTTGTTCAAGGAGTATGATTCATTATTATCATTATTCACTTTATTCTCAAATTGCCTTGGATTTAATTAGAAAAATCTCCTTAAATTTGGCTATTATTTCCTCAACATATCTTTATCATTTCCTTACTTTCTTTGTCAACAAGATGTTCTAGGCTCATCTTATATTTTCCTTGCCCACCCTGGAAGTAACCAGTCCTCAAAGTGTCTTGATTCCTTTTGGGAGAGAATGGTCTTCAGAAAACAGGATCTGGGGGCTAAGTGT
The DNA here is from genome assembly GCA_004026765.1 of Micronycteris hirsuta. Lineage (NCBI taxonomy): Eukaryota > Metazoa > Chordata > Mammalia > Chiroptera > Phyllostomidae > Micronycteris > Micronycteris hirsuta. The sequence continues at coordinate 7,517 of PVJI01033954.1, read as the reverse complement.
GCTCATTGCTACTGAGGTGTTACTGCCAGACCTTCTCAGGGAACAGACATGGTGAATATATGTAGAACACACATACACACAAACATTTGTATATATCTATATCTGTACCTATACACACATACACAGAAAACCACAGGTTCACATTGATACTTCCAATTCCAATCCAACACCGCAGAATTTACTCTAGTTTATTCTCCCTTTCCATATTTGTAACTCTCTTCCAACAGTGAAAACCTTGGTCCCATTAGCCTTACATATCTACTGTTTTTATCACCTCCTTTATACAATCCGTCTCCCAGAGCTGCTGCCACCCTTTTCTCATACAAATGCCTTCATGACGTGACTCTGGCTATTGCCCAACTCAGGCTCCAACATCTCACAAAAGCAATTAAAATGGGCTGGGAAAACTGAGTGTCGACACCTGGAAGGGGAGGTACAACCCACGTAAGAAGGGTAACTATGTTGGTAGGTAGTGGCCTGGCACAGGGTGTTAAAAAATGTGCGGAGAGAAGAGAGAGGTCTGTGGAGGAAGACAGCCCAGTGATGATGTCAGACCCACGTTGGGCATCAGGGTGCCAGAGTATGGGGGGGATGCCCTTCCACACAAACACCCTCCTTAGCTTGCTCAGACCCTCCCAGCTTTCTCCAATCTCCCCCACTCCATGGATGTGAATGTTTGCACTGACCTCCTTGGAATTTGACCTTCACAGAGAAATGCCTTTCTCACATAACTAAGGTGCCAACACCCTGGGCCAGGGCATCCTTCACAAGGAAGACCTCTTCACCCAGCTTAAACCTCAACATCATGCGCCAGCCTACCTCTCACAAGGATAGCTTGCTCACTTACTCATACCCTGATGCTCAACATGAGTCCGACATCATCTCTTGGCGACCCTCTTCCACAGACTTCTCTCTTCTCTTGGCACATTTTCAACACCCTGTGCTCGGACACCACCTGCTAGCCTCCTCCTTACAGGAGTTGCCCACCACCCCAGCTGTGAAAACTTATGTTGCCTGGCCCTTTTTAATTACCTTGGATTGAATTGCTCAAGGGGAAAATAGAGATGGTAAGAGAAAGAGGAAGAAGAAAAGGAAGAATAATAATTATGGTAATAAAAGTGTTTTTATAGAATTATTACCCTAATGTATATCATCTATAAATGAACCTTCCCTTATGTTGGGAGCCATCCTACACCAGATCCATGAGCACTGATTTGTGGGGAACTAGCCCCACCCATTTCTCGGCAGGGTCGGATATGGGCAGGACACCGCTGGACGGCAGCAGGCGACCAGGGGCAGTTCCCACAAGTCTGACTTGTGGCTTGCATGGTGTAGATGTGGCAATGCCCATTGACCTCTAAAAACAAAGACTTCTAACTGTTAGTCTATTCCCTACATATGAAAGGACTGCACAGCAGAAGGTGACCATGGGCAGTCCACCCGCAAGTCTCACTCTGTGCCGGATTGCTTTAGCACTCCCCAAGAGTTAGAACAATTCTAATGGCTTGTAAAACATTGGAAGCTGAATCATCCTGGCCATCCCCACACATCAAAGGGTTAAGGAACGGTTAGCCATTTAGCAAGCCAAGTAGCCTCGATGCAAAAAGCAAAGCAGTCTGTTAATTGATGAGAGAGGCCTGGGAGAAGTCATTACTAAAAATACTTTAAACCATTCTCCCTGAAATTCAGCAATTTATTGTTCTTCTTTAGACCAGAGATATAGGAAAAGATTTTAATAGCTAGAAAGTTTAGTGAGTAGCCATAAACGTTAGTTAGGATTTATACTTCAGAAAGTTTGTAGATAAGGACCATCTGTTGCTTAGGATTCCAAGGACACTGGCAAATGTTTATACTTCAAAGAACAGCTAATTGGGTTAGAAATACCTTGAATTAGATGACACCTCTCTCTCAAATTTCCTAAGCACAAAGACTTACCTCCACATATATTTCTAATTACTAATTTAGAGTTATCTAGGACCTAAGAAAATACATATATACATGTCTAACCAATTATTAGTGCTTAAAATAGTTAGAACTGATATTGTATCTAGCTGTTTGATGATGATTCCTTATCAGTATACCCATTTGTTTGACATGAGTAGAATTTATAGTCTTTTTAATTGCTCCACGTGTTATTTCTTGGTGATTTGTAACTTGCAGCTGTCCTTTACTAATTGTGTAAGATGTGTGTCTGCTTTTTATCACTACTGTTGTAAAAAAATGCCTTGTCTTTAAAATAGAGATAGTTCCTCTGTTCGAGGAGTTAGTTCAGTTTTGAGGCCGAGAGATGTGGCAAGAAAGCCGGTCTCTCATTTTCAATAAACTGAACTAAAGGCACCAAAAGAAAGTGTCACTCCGTCATTCCGCCTTACCGTCACCCACTTTCGGAGCTACCCACCTTAAGGTTGCAGAAAGCTGGTCTTCTGCACCCTTACACAGTGGAAATGTTCTTAGGCAAAAGAAAGTTAGGTTTATTTTTCATTTTTAAAAACTGAGGTAGTTGAATATTAAGATTGAGTAAACCTTATATTCCTGTGGAGGGGGGGGGTCTCTGAAGTATTTGTCTATGTAGGGCAAGCAGATTACATCAGAAGCAGATATCCTGTGCTTAGAGCCAATTTAGTAAAACTTTCTAATTCGAGGAAGTGTCTGTGTTAAGCAATTATGCATATTTCTTAGTCTTTCCCTGGGTTACTGATCTCTTTTGAGAATCTAATGAAAACTAAAGCTTTTTTCAGAAAAATGTACATACTGATTCAGACACACAATTTCCATTCAAATTATAGTGTTTACATTCTTCTATATAAAATATTTGACCTCCAGGTCAAGGACAGAAATAAATCTTTCAATAATGTCAATGTTTGCTTATATAAACATACCACCAGCATCCAGTCTTTGCAGCCAGAACGACTTAGGCTTGAAACAAGCTCTACCATCTTCTTGATTTATAACTTTGGCCTTAACTCCTCTGAGCCTTGTTTATAAAATGGATATAATTACTTCCTCTGGGCTAATGTGAGAATTTGCATTTAGTAAAAAACAATGTCATACAGTGGTTGCTTAGTGTGAGTTACTTTTTACAATATTATTTGGAACCATCTGAGCATTTTATAGGATGCTTCAGCTTCTTTCTAGATCTTAGCGCCACCCTGGAGAAGAGGTTTTGAAAACCCAAGTTAATTCGGTTCCTATTCTTTGGTTCTGTTGTGAGAAGACACTTTCTTAGTGATAATTCTTCAGCTTAAAAGGAATGAATAGTGCTAAATATGTATTAACTCTTCCATTAAAATCAGAGTCCAACCTACAATGCCTTCAAAGGTTCTCTGTGAGAGGAAAATAACAGAAGTGGTGAAAGTAAAAATTCTCCTGAAAGAGGCAGTCCTTTCTCAGCTCTGGACCAGAGCTGCAGTGGAGGAATGTGGTGGGCCTTGGTTACTAGATCACAGAAGTGCTTCTAGAGAAGTCAGAAATTAGGCTTTTTATAAGAAATTCCCCAATTTTAACACATTGTATGGTCCACCATTTTGCAACTGCTTCCTTAAATGGAGACATGCTTATATGTCAACCCTGGACTGTTTCTTTGAATAAAAAAACGATAAAAGAATAACTACATGAAAATATATGTTGAGAGCAGCAAAGATATTTTTCATAATCATAAGTCTATTTAAAATACTAAATAGAGAAAGCAGAACCTGAGTAGCTCCTCAGCAATTTTATAGGATGTGCATAATACCTGAAAAGAGAGATGATATTATTGTTTTCCTATTGCTTGACAATGGCATTGAGGGCACTACGTATATTTGCCTACAATTTCAGGCTCTACAGACAACCCTATGATATTAAAATAGTCAAAATTGATATAATCATGAGGTCTCTTGAATAAATAGCCAGAACTTAAACTTCAACAATTTATAAATTCTAGAAAAGCCAACAGTGATATTTGCTCCATATGGGTTGTTTTTTTTTTGTGTGTGTTTACTCAAATTGTGATTAACCTATGAATAACTTAGGTTATTCTTTATCAAAAGTGCAAAATGTTTATTTGAGCATCCTCTTTAAAGTGAAGCAATTCAAGGTAGAGTATTCTTATCGAGATTGAAAATAAACAACACAATACTTTCCTAGAAAGAATTGCTAACTTTGAATCTTACTCTAAATAAGAAAATATATTTCCCTGAGGCAACATACTGTTTTCTTCCAGATAGTGCACTTTGGACTCATTCTTGCACTGAGGTAATTTCCCTCATCTAGCCCTATGGAACTAGGACCTAAACAAATACTCAATTAAATAATCTTGACTGCAAACACTGTCAGGATACCTAACAAAACAAAAACACAAACAAAATTAAGACAAGCTTAAACAGAAAATTAAATACTTAAAAGAGTCATAAACTTCAATTGATTCAGGTAAAAAATATTTTTTTCTTATAAACTCTGTGTCTTAACAAAATCAAGCTTATGGCAACTTAAACAGCATTGAATATGCAGCCATCCCCATGCCTCTGCCAATTCTGCTTTTTAGTTAATAGAGGAGTGAATCCCCACAGACAACTTGGTTACAAAAAAATGCTAGTCTTTTTCAGAATCTTTAAAATGTCTTTTAGGAAGTAAAATCTGTGTGCTCTGATTGCTTTCAGAACTGAATTGTGAGAAATGCCTTGCTGCTCCAAGGTGCCACGAAAAATGGAAGCATTACCAAGGAAATCATCAAACTTACTAGTTAACTCACAGATATAGTAAATAAATTCCTGGGGGAGGGAGAAAAACATCAATAAAAGAAATAGAAAAATTAGTGCATTTCATTAGAAAGTCCTTCAAGAAGCAAAACATTGATTGTTTTCGAGCATGGGAATCATTACCACCAATGGAAATCATTAAGGTACAACAGATAAAGTTCTGCTACCTAAAAAGAAGCATGTTTCTTTCCCCGCAAGTGTGCCCAGAGTCCCTTGGGATTCAGAACCCCAGAGTTATGATTGCAGGGGAGAGCCGTACAGAAATTGCTGGATGAAACTCCAGGATGGCTGAAGCTCCCACAGACACTCCCCACCAGCCCCTCGCACAGAGCGACCTCATTAGTGTAGGAAGTGCACAGCTTATCCATGTTAAGAGGACCTAAGGTAGTTCCCAAGAGCTCTTGGCTGCTCCAAGAAACAGACTAGAATATTAAAAATTTCCTTTCATTTCAAAAGAGCACCAGAAATGTCAGAGAGAATGTAAGAGAGAGAAAGAATACTTGAGAGGATGCTGAGACAAGAAAGCAAAGAGAGGAAGTAAAATTCCCACTAGAAATGGACAGGGATGTGCTATCCTAGCACATCTTCTGGGAGAAAAAAAAATGTAGTTAACAGAAGGTAGGAGGAAAAAGGATTCAGCAGCTAATGCCAACAAGAATAAAAAGCCAGGACAACACACTCTCTCCTGATGAATGGATGCTTCATAGCTTCTCCCTAAAACTTAGGGCAGCCCTGGGGGATAAAGAGAAAGGAGAAAAACTCTGAATGACTTCAAGAACATTTGAAATACCTATGATAAACCTGAACTACATGGGAAATTACTCAATTGACCAAAATTATATTTATTTATATCAGTGGAGTTAGTACTTTAGGTATAAGTAATTTCACTTATTTTTTCAATAGAGAACATTTATATTTCTTATATTCTTGAATTTTATAGATTAAAAATTTATATTGGCACAATTATTATTTAAAATAATTATTCAGTAAATGTTTTAGTTTATTCTTTTAGTCTTTTTCCATTCAACTATTATATTTAAGTCTTTGGCTTTAGGCAGTCAGGTTCACAAAAATTCAGCTCTTACTGTCAAGTATATTTCACTTGCCATAAAATAACAATAAATAATAGTCACACATATAGCAGATGGGCAATGTCGGGAGCTTCACTAAGTGCTTCACATACACTAATTCATGTAAGCTTCACAACTAGGTACTTAATGAAGTAGGTTCTCTTACCAGTAAAAAAGACCAAGGCACAAGGGTAAGACACAGGTCAGGAAGTGGCAGAACCAGATTAGAACCCAGGCAAAGCCTATTATCTTTGCTCCTAAACACAGTGTCTCCATAACCAAGCATTCAAAAACATGCTAAGGCCTTACACATATCTGGCACATGAGCATTCAAAACTACTAATGAAATAATAATAAATGATGTATGGTACCATAATATTCTAAAACTATGTACCATCATTAGTTTAAACGCTTGTCCTATGGTTGGACAGTTGGAAGGTATTAAAAATAATACTATGATGACCAATTTTACACACACAATTTTTTTCTAATTGTTGATGAATAACTTAAGCTAGATGACAGACAGGTCAAAGAGTATGACTCTCATAAGTCTCCTCATAAATAACACCAAATTGTGTTCTGGAAAAGTCAGACCAGTTTAATTGCCACCAACAGTGTATTGTTTCACTTCGTCATTGCCAAACATTGGGTATCTAAATGTTTTCTTGTTAATGTAATAGTCAAACATTTCATCTGATTACTGTTTAACTCTGTATTTCTTTGATCACTAGTGAAGTTAAATAAAGTTAACCTACAATAAGTCGACCATTAGGAACAAGTGGAAGAATGAGGACACCAGAAGGCAATGGAGTAAAATCAACTCTTCTATATGAGGAGCATATAATTTCAAGTTTAACCTTCCCCAAAACAAACAAACAAACAAACAAACAAACAAAGCATTAAGCTGAATATGTGTAATTGAAGCAAGTTAAAAGACATGAAGTACATGGCCCGGCTGGTGTAGCTCAGTGGATTGAGTGCGGGCTGGGAACCAGAGGGTCCCGGTTCGATTCCCAGTCAGGGCACATGCCTGGGTTGCGGGCCAGGTCCCCAGTGAGGGCCATGTGAGAGGCAACCATACATTGCTTTTTCTCCCTCCCTTCTCCTCTCTTTGAAAATAAATAAATAAAATCTTTAAAAAAAAAAAAAAGACATGAAGTACAAATAGAGCAAATAGCTTCAGAGGACATGTATTTATTCAAGACCATTAGTGCTCCAAATGATATATTTACTTATTTAGCTTCGATTACAGTATTATCCAAGACAACTCAGGCATTATAAAATCTGAGTGTGACAGTTTATATATTGCAGGGATATCTGTTTATGCAAATAACTGGCATCTTTACTCAAAAGGACTAATTGAATGAATAGTTTAATATTATATGACTAATAAGAGGAAGAAGAAAACAAAAACAGTTCCGAATTCTTCAAATGTTAAAGATCCCTGTTTTTATCCACCTTGAATTTATTTTTGTGTATGGTGTAAGTTGGTGCTCTAGTTTCATTTTGCATGTACGCAGCAGAGAGGAAGAAGGAGCTTATACCTTTTGCAACAGCATGGATGGAACTGGAGAGCATTATGCTAAGTGAGGTAAGCCAGGCAGTGAGGGACAAATACCTTATGATCTCACCTTTAACTGGATCATAACCAACAAAAGCAGAAAGCAAGCAAAACATAACCAGAGACACTGAAATTGAGAACAGTCTAACA
>PVJI01033953.1:0-10840 GCA_004026765.1 Micronycteris hirsuta | reverse complement strand
CTCACCTTTAACTGGAACATAATCAACAAAAGAAAAAAAGCAAACAAAATATAACCAGAGACATTGAAATTAAGAACAATCTAACAATAGTCAGAGGGGAGGACAGAGGGGACAGTGGGGAGAAGGGCTTTGAGGAACTACTATAAAGGACACATAGAGAAAACCAAGGTGGAGGGTGGAAGCAAGGGAGGGAGGTGGATTTGGGTAGGGTGGGGGGTAGGGGAGAGGAGAAAAATGCAAACAACTGTAATTGAACAACAATAAAGTAATTTAAAAATTAAAAAATAAAAATAAAAACCCTGGCTGGTGTAGCTCAGTGGATTGAGCGCGGGCTGGGAACCAGAGGGTCCCAGTTCAATTCCTCGTCAGGGCACATGCCTGGGTTGCGGGTCAGGTCCCCATGAGGGCCATGTGAGAGGCAACCATACATTGCTGTTTCTCTCCCTCCCTTCTCATCTCTCTAAAATAAATAAATAAAATCTTTAAAAAAATTAAAAAATAAAAATAAAAATTATCTACTCTAAAAAAATGATAAATAAATAAATAAATAAAAATCCTCAAAAAATTATTGGTTTTACATTTTACAGATTAGAGGACATGACATTATTTCTCCTACAACCTGAGTTTTTCATGTAATACTTGCTTTACCAGGTCACATTAAGCCTAAATGACCATCAAAATTAGACTAGTAAATTTAGGATTTACAACTAATCAGACTCAGATACTGCTCTTACCAATGACCATTCACCATGATTATCATGTGTTATTGTTTAGCTATTAATTGCTCTGGTGCCCAAAGACAGTATTTATTCACCTTAAACAACAAAAGAGGACAATTTCAGCATTATCATTTATCACCTACCCATGGTTTTAGCTGTTGAGGCTAAGAGAGAATTTTTCCCCACCAGGAACTGAAGTCCCCCCTGCCCCCAACCAAAGAAACCAGTTCTTTTAGTCTAATGGTTCCTCGTTTTTTGAGGAATTTGAGGTACATACCCCAGAGGCTGTGTTGGAGGTAATTTCAAAGCTACTTGTCAGTGTTGTGTTCAAAGGTATGTTTTCCACTAATGATCAACAAACACATAGTATCTGTCCAGCTGAAGCGTGAGTTCCTGATTCACCTGGAGGTCCTTCCTTGATCCCAGTCCCCATAATAGGAGCATGATGTGTTTTCCTTCATTATTTCAGAATAGTATTTCCCAGTCCTTGATGCTTGACTGTTAGCTCAAATTCTTGTCACCATTTCTTCACAGGTACAACAGCCCTTTTGGGGACTAGAAACCTAGTGAACCTCTACTATATCCGATAATGTCTGAAGTGATCATATAGATGAAAGCTGCAACCCCTGGCAGTGACTAAAAATAGTCTCAAAAATAGTAGAATCACAGATTTAGAAAAAAATGCATGTGGCTAACCACACAGCTTTATTTTTTCTGGTGTTCTGGATCCTTGTGCCTGAATCTTAAGTTTTATTTCCCCAAAATTTCACAGTAAAGAAAAACCCTGGAGACTTTAAAATTGATTATTCTATATTTCTTTTTCAAATAAGACATCTGGAAGGTTGAAAATAGCACTTGCTTCAAATTTTGTGCCAGTTTGAACAAACTATTATCAGATTAATGCTGTTTTATTGGGTACATATAAAATAAGTCCCCAGGAGCAATGCATTTAAATTAGAGGAAGGAAATTGTTAGAGGATATAATCTGTAGATGGAGAGATGTAATTGAAAAGACTGAGGAACAATCCAATTCAATCTTGTCTTATTCTCTTGTCTCCCAGAGAATGACTAGGGGAAAAAGACACATCCCAAATCATTTCTCTTTTTTCTTCTATCTAAAATACTGTAACCAGACATATGAGAAGTTAAGAGGACAAGAGCTTCTGACATTTTTACTAGTAACAAGTTACCAATAACAATATATTTAATAAGTAACTATATGAACTAATCTCTCTATGCCCAAGTAACCAAAGTAATCCATAAAAATAGCAGTTTTTGAGAATACATTTCTAGGCCAGAAGAATCAAATTTATTTAGAATTGTGTCTTAGACACGAAAGTGTCATTTTAAATATTTTAAATATTTATCCAAACATTGATTACTTTTGAAGGGAGAGAGTGTGGCCAGATTTGGGATGAGATACATGGTTTCTGGCAAGGTCGAAGATTTCAATTTCTCGGCCTGAGTAGTCAACCTTCTAGCAACTCATTATGTTACACATGGTTTTGTGTGTTTTTTCCTAACCTGTGTTTTATTTAACAACACATTATTTTTAAACTGTAGAATAAAAGTACTAATTTAGGTCAGTCTGTCAGTTTTCATCTCCAAGAAGTGTAGCTTGGTGTCTACTTTGCTCATGGGCATAAGGGATGAAAAGAAGTTAAAAGAGTAGCAAAAAGAATGAGAAAGTTGGAGAAGAAATGGTGGTGGAATAGGAAGGAGTGGGGTCCGCTTCCTCCTGCCCACTGGTGAGACATCTGGCCGATTTTCTGAAGAGCAGAGTGATCACCCAGCTGTATTCCAGCATGTAGGAAGATTGGTGACCAAGATTACACACAATTGAAGATCAGACGGTAGGGAGTCTGCTTCAGAGCGAAGGGGTCCCTGAACCAGCGGGGAGCTGGGAGGACTGCGGATCCAGTCTTGGCAGCTGCCAGGTCTGTTGCAGGATCCTTGGGAGGGAGCTGGATTGGGATGTGTGAGTAGCCAAAACAGGCACTCTGCGTCTCTTAGGAGAGGCTCTATCCCGAGCAGTCCGGAGGTCGGTGCGTACCTGGGGATCGGTCCACAGCGGCTGGTGCTCCCAGCAAGAGGAATTGGAGATTGCACTGACCGGGAGACCCAAGGCCTGGAGCTCCGGGACCGGGCGCACCCTGCGAAGCCAATCAGGGTGGCTGGGGGCTGTGCGTGACCAGGTGCTTGGGCCGGCGGCTTGCAAGTGCCGAATCCAGAGACAAAAGGGGTCCATGAATACAGGGGCGTGGAGCTCACGCCTGGAGGGCCTGGGACACAACCCAGCCCCTGCGGTCAGAGACCTGCAGGGCCGACTGCCTCCATCGGAGAAAAACAGAGGAGCACAATCTAGCCCCATTGAGGGGAGCCACAGACCTCAAAAACTCTTGACTCAGTGTGGAGGCCAGACAGCCCAGAAGGAGTGCTCCGAATTCCTAGCAACTGGGCTGGAGGCAGGATGGCAGCTAAGAGTGCAGCTCAGTAAGGGAGAAAAGGAAACCTGATATCTTCCCAGTCTGTCACAGACGGAAGGACAGGAGGAGCAGACCTGACCGGACACTTTTAAAGCCAGCCAACAGAAGTTCTTTTTGTTGTTTGTTTGTTTGTCTGTTTGTTTGTTGTTGTTGTTCTTTTGTTTTCTGTTTATTTCTTTCTTTGTTTTCCCTCACTATTCTTCCTATCTGTCCTTCTATATTTTTTAATTCCTTCTACCTTCCCTTCATTTAGTATTCCTAGTTTTCTCCTCTTTTTATTTCTTATATTTTTATTACTTTTATTTTATTTTCTTTTATTATTTTTTTATTTTACTTTCCCCTTTTTTTTTCTTCTTTTTCTCTCTTCCCCTCTCTTCTTTATCCACAGGTGAGACATTAAAACCTGGAATTGTGAAGAGAATAGAGTGGGATTCAGACAAGAGTCAGCCCAAAAAACAGACAGTGACACAAAATTAACTTTGCTGCTCCAGAGAACTTGACAGATCAAATTAAGAAACAGAGGCTAGCAAGAAGAATCCCACAAACAATGGGAAGACAAAGAAACAATCCCAAAATGAAAGGAAAGGAGGAAGCCCCAGAAAGAATGATAAATGAAACAGAGGCAAGGCAACTATCAGATATTGAGTTCAAAGCATATGTTATCAGGCAGCTCAAGAAACTCGAGAAGCTTGATGAGCTCACAGAAAATTACCAGAAACTACAGGGAAACTATAATGAACTCACTGCAAACTATGTCAACATGAAAAAGGAAATAGAAACTATTCACAAGGACCAAGAGGAATGAAGAATACAATATCTGAACGGAAGAACACAATAGAAGGAATCAAAAGCAGGCTCGATGAGGCAGAGGATTGGATCAGCGAGCTGGAGGATAAGGTAGAAAAAAACACCCGAAAATAGCAAGAACAGGAAAAGAGGCTCAGAAAGAATGAAGAGGTATTAAGGGAAATGCAGGACAACATGAAACGTAATAATATTCATATAATAGGGATACTAGAAGGAGAAGAAGAGGAGCAAGGGATAGAAAACCTGTTTGAAAAAGTAATGATGGAAAATTTCCCTAATCTGATGAGAGAAAAAGCCACAAAAATCCAGGAAATACAGAGTCCCAATCAAAAGGAACCCTAACAGGCCCACTTCAACACACATTATCATTAAAATGGCAAATTTACAAGACAAACAGAGAATCTTAAAGGAAGCAAGGCAGAAACAGGAAGTAACATACAGGGAAAGCTCGATAAGGCTAGCAGCTGACTTCTCAAAGGAAACACTCCAAGCCAGAAGAGAATGGCAAGAAATATTCAAATTATGAGAACCAGAGGCCTGCCACCAAGACTACTCTACCCAGCAAGGCTCTCAATCAAGATAGATGGCCAAATAAGGAGCTTCCCAGACAAAAGAAGTCTAAAAGAATACACCTCCACCAAATCAGCTCTGAAAGAGATGCTAAAGGGACTGATTTAAGGAAAGGAAGGGAAAGAGAAAGAGTGAGGAACACAGGTACAAAAAAAATGGCAATGAATAAGTACTTATCAATAATAACCTTAAATGTAAATGGATTAAATGTTCCAATTAAAAGACATAGAATAGTGGAATGGATAAGAAAGCACGACCCACACATATGCTGCCTACAAGAGACCCAATTCAAGACAAAAGACTTACACAGACTGAAAGTGAAGGGCTGGAAACAAGTTTTCCAAACAAATGGACAAGAAAAAAGAGCTGGGGTAACAATACTCATATAGGACAAAATAGACTTCAAAAAAAGGGACATAAAGAGAGATCCAGAGGAGTACTTTATAATACTCAAGGGAAGAATCCACCAAGAAGACATAAACATTGTAAATATATATGCACCCAACACAGGAGCACCCAAATACATAAAGAAAATCTTGGAGGACTTCAAGAAAGACATTGATAGCAACACAATTATAGTAGGGGACTTCAACACCCCAATGTCAAAAATGGACAAATCCTCCAAACAAAATATCAGCAAAGACATTGTGGCATTGACAAATGCCCTAGAAGAAATGAATTTAACTGATATATAGAGAGCCTTTCACCCCAAAGAAGCTAAATACAAATTCTTTTCAAATGCACGTGGAACATTTTCAAAAATAGACCATATGATAGGACACAAAACAAGCCTCAACAAATTCAAGAAAATTTAAACCATATCAAGTATTTTCTCTGGCCACAAGGGACTGAAATTAGAAACCAACCCAAAGGAAAAAAAACCCCAAACACTCAAAATGATGGAGATTGAATAGCATGGTATTAAACAATGAATGGGTCAAGGATGAGATTAGGGATGAAATCAAAAAGTTCCTTGAAACAAATGAAAATGAACTGACAACAACCCAAAACTTGGGGGACACAGCGAAGGCAGTCCTGAGAGGGAAGTTCATAGCGATACAGGCCTCCTAAAAAAAATAGAAACAGTTCACACAAACAACTTAACCCTACACCTACAAAAACTAGAGGAACAACAACAAAGACAACCCAAAGCAAGTAGAAGGAAGGAAATAACCAAGATCAGATCAGAATTAAATGACTTAGAGACTAAAAGGACAATTCTAAGGATCAATGAATCCAAGAGCTGGTTCTTTGAAAAGATAAACAAAATCGACAAGCCTTTAAGCAGGCTCATCAAGAAAAAAAGAGAGAGGACCCAAATAAACTCAAACAGAAATGAAAGAGGAGATATTACAACTGATTACACAGAAATACAAAAGATTATAAGACACTATTATGAAGAACTTTATGCGAAGAAATATGAAAACCTAGGAGAAATGGATGAATTTTTAGAAAAATATAATCTTCCAAAACTCAATAAGGAAGAAACAGAAACCTTGAACCAACCAATAACAGCAGATGAAATTAAAGCAGTAATCAATAAACTTCCAACACACAAAAGCCCTGGACCAGATGGTTTCACAGGAGAATTCTACAAAGCATTTAAGGAGGAACTAACACCTATCCTTCACAGACTATTCCAAAAAATCCAAAAGGATGAAAGACTCCCAAACTCTTTTTATGAGGCCAGCATCATCCTAATCCCAAAACCAGAAAAAGACACAACAAAGAAAGAAAACTTCAGGCCAATATCACTGATGAACATTGACGCTAAAATCCTCAACAAAATATTAGCAAACCACATCCAGCAATACATCAAAAAGATCATACACCATGACCAAGTGGGTTTCATCCCAGGGATGCAAGGATGGTACAATATTTGCAAAACAATAAATGTAATACATCACATAAACAAAAGCAAAGACAAAAATCACATGATCATATCAATAGATGCAGAAAAAGTATTTGATAAGGTACAGCATCCATTTATGATAAAGACACTTAGCAAAGTGGGAATAGAGGGAGCATTCCTCAACATAATAAAGGTCATTATGAGAAACCTACAGAGCAACATTATACTCAATGGACAAAAACTAAAATCTTTCCCACGAAGATCAGGAACAAGACAACGTTGTCCACTATCACCACTTCTATTCAACATAGTGCTGGAAGTTTTGGCCACAGCAATTAGACAAGAAAAGGAAATAAAAGGCATCCAAATTGGAAAGGAGGAAACAAAACTGTCGTTGTTTGCAGACAACATGATAGTATACTTAGAAAATCCTATAGAATCCGCCAAAAAACTACTCGATCTAATAATTTAATTTAGCAAAACAGTGGGATATAAAGTCAATATCCAGAAATCAAAGGCATTTTTTGTATACCAACAGTGAAACAGCAGAAACAGCAATCAGGAAAAAAATCCCATTTGATATAGCAACAAAAAAAATAAATAAATAAAATACCTGGGAATAAACCTAACCAAGGGGAAAAAGACCTGTACTCAGGGGAGGGGAGGGGGAGGGGACAATGGGGAGAAGGGTTTTCAGGAACCACTATAGAGGACACATGGACAGAACCGAGGGAGAGGAGGGAGGTTGGTGAGGGAGGTCGGGTTGGAGGGTGGAGGGAGGAGGGGAGGGGAGAGGATTCAGATAAATGTAATTGAACAACATTAGAGTAATTATTTTTTAAAAAGTACTATTTATACAAAAGTAAGGATTGTTAATAGCTTAAAGTGTTTATCTTATTCACATATATATATAGTTGAATATATATATATATATATATATATATATATATATATATTCAAAGAGTATCAGATTTTTTTTAAGTGTGTACTTATGCCCATGAAATCCATTCAGTCTTTAACTTGTGTCTACTTGGAGAGTAGTGCACATTCTCACTCTGTTGTGCCTGCATTCATTGCTTCTGCTGATGGTGCTAATGCCTTTCTGGTCTGGCCAATCACTGGAGTCCTTGGGGAAAGAAATACATGCAGAATAAGCATAATGATCCTCTGGTCCTAAGTTTCTTCATCAGGAATTTCAAAAATTAGATCATGAGCCACTCCAGGAAGCTGGTTAGAGAGCATATGGCCCCCAAGCCATAGTTTTCTTATTACTGGTCCAAAAGTTTATCAACAGGACCTAGCTTGGAGAACTCTTAACCTCAGAAGAGCCAAACGATGAAAAGTACAATATATATTTTTGAAAGAAACTAACTCCACTCGATAGTAGAGCCTAAAGTCATACAGTACTTAGAAATTTTGAACTAGAAATTCTAAGGTGAGTGACTTTAAGGGTTATTGTGGGGAATTGAGAGTCTCTGAAACACTGTGGTTTCCTTGCTGGGTGGCATCTAAGAGTCATTTGACATGATTTCTATTTGGTCCACTGAAGTCAATGTTTCAAGTGAAGATATCAACATCAGGCAGCTGGGCTCTCAATGGGAAAGTTCTTCCTTGGTTTTGCATGGAAACTAAAATCACTAGAAGAGTGACAGGCATGCCACACTGTCACATCCCATCAGGAGCCTGAGAACTAGAGGAGGAACTATCCAAGCACAGTTGGCAACACTAGCAATAGATGGCAGAGACAACCTGACAACTCACTACTGTTCAGTACAAGAGTGTGATTCAGGAGTTTCCAGAAGGTTGGCATGTTACAGAAAGACCAGGAATTATGCAGGGACTTCCTACCACCTCCCTGTTTCACCCTCTTTCACTCCAGAAAAGTAACTGAATCCAGGCTACTTTTTTTTTACATTGACTATAATTTTATTATAAGATAGAATCTGTATTTCTGTCGAATTATTTAAAAAGTGATTCTTTTTATTTTTTTATTTTAAACATTTTTATCATTCTTATTGTTCAAATACAGTTGTCCCCATTTTCCCACCCCTACTTTCCCCAACCTCACTCACCCCCACTTCCCACCCTCAACCTACCCCTCTTTGGTTTTGTCCATGAGTCCTTTATACATGATCTTTGATGACCCTTTCCCTTCTTTCCCCCATTATCCCCTTCCCCTCTAGTTACTGTTAGTTTGTTCTTTATTTCAATGTCTCTGGCTACTTGAATTCTTCCCAGAACATATTCTAGAACATACAATACAAACCAGGCAGGACAGACCAAAGACATCAAGCAAACAGCAGATGCCAAGAGGTAAACCCAAGTCAAATCAAACACCATCTCCATTGTGAAACAGAATAGGAGGAACCCAGTAATAGTCATAATAGTAACCACTGAAATATATCCCACTTTGTCATTTAAAAATAACTTTTCTTTCTTTCTTTCTTTCTTTCTTCCTTCCTTCCTTCCTTCCTTCCTTCCTTCCTTCCTTTCTTTCCTCCTTCCTTCCTTCCTTCCTCCCTCCCTTCCTTTCTCCTTTCTTTCTTTCTTTCTTTCTTTCTTTCTTTCTTTCTTTCTTTCTTTCTTTCTTTCTTTCTTCTTTCTTTTCTTTCTTTCTACTGTCATGAGGAAACAGGCAGAACAATTAGGTTAGATAAATTGTGAGTCACTTCAGCTGGTATAGGATTCCAAGCTTTATTTGTTTTTGTCCTGACAATCCAAGGAAGGCACTTCTGGACTGGATATTGGAGTCCATTCAAATCCTCCTGCTAGTCATAAGGTTTGCAGAGAACTTATACTTGTGCCCATGTAGTTTGATTATTATTTGTTTGAAAAAAGCTATTTAAAGACTATAAAATGCCATTCTCCACCAGGATGCCTGTTCTGCATCTGTGACTAATTGAACATAAAAGAAAACTGTGGGGAAAATGCAATAACCAACACAACATTGAAAGGGAATGTCCCATTTCTCAATGGATAAGTCTGCTTGAATTTTCCCTACTTCTAAGAGATTTGAAAGGACTAATTAGTAAGTGATTTTTAAATTTTATGTCATTTGAAAGAAAAATAATCTCACCAGAATTTTGTAGCAGTTGTTTAATATTCAGAGAGAACATTAAGCTCCTCAGAGGAAAGGATTCATACAAATATAATAATATAGCATAATGAACCTCATTGACAAAGAATGACATGACATTTTTAACTTGGCAATGTTTTAACTACATCCTCATAAATGAAACTTTCATTTCCAATATCAGTCAGCAGGAATTTAACTACATTAAACTCGCTGTTGTAAATACAAATTCAATAGAAACGAACTCTGTTCATAACTTAAAAAACAACTTATAAAGAGATACTTCATGATTGATACATCTTATTGGACTTTACACCAGTTAGTTGAAGCTTATAGGCAATTATTAAAAATTACCCTAACTACAACCCATCAAACAAAGCTATTTCAAATTTACTGTCTTTATCTTTAAAATTTTATCCTGAGAGGCTACAAGAATGAGAGTGCCTAGCAGGCCACATTTGGTGAATGTAAGTGGTGCTACAGGATAAACCTGTAGCCCACAGAGGCAACAGGAGATGGCGTCTGAGGAAGGAAGCAGTGACAGGGAGACCACATCAATCAGTGGGCTATTGAGAAAGCCACACGGAGGGGAAGGAATTGTTAAGAGCCAAATTAAAACCACAATGAGATACCACCTCACACCAGTCAGAATGGCCATCATCAACAAAGCAACAGATAACTGTTGGAGCAGATGTGGAGAAAAGGGAACCCTACTGCACTGTTGGTGGGAATGCAGACTGGTGCAGCCATTGTGGAAAACAGTATGGAACTTCCTCAAAAAAATGAAAATGGAACTGCCTTTCGACCCAGCAATTCCACTACTGGGATTATACCCTAAGAACCCTGAAATACCAATTCAAAAGAACCTATGCACTCCAATGTTCTTAGCAGCACAATTCACAATAGCCAAGTGCTGGAAACAACCTAAGTGCCCATCTACAAATGAGTGGATCAAGAAACTATGGTACATTTACACAATGGAATTCTATGCAGCAGAGAGGATGAAGGAGCTTATACCCTTTGCAACAGCATGGATGGAACTGGAGAGCATTATGTTAAGTGAAGTAAGCCAGGCGGTGAGGAACAAATACCATATGATCTCACCTTTAACTGGAACATAATCAACAAAAGCAAAAAGGAAGCAAAGCTTAACCAGAGACATTGAAATTAAGAACAATCTAACAATAGCCAGGGGGGATGGGGGAGGGGACAATGAGGAGAAGGGTCTTCAGGAACCACTATAGAGGACACATAGAACCAAGGGTGGAGAGGGGGGCAGGAAAGGGAGGTGGGATTGGAGGGGGAGGGGAGGGGAGAGTTTGCAGACAACTGT
>PVJI01033952.1:0-10859 GCA_004026765.1 Micronycteris hirsuta | reverse complement strand
GAACTTTGTTTACGGAAGGAACATCACTTCAAAAACGACGCAGCCACAACCGTCACAGGGCATGAAAGGGCCGGTGCGTCCAGCCCTCCCTCGGAAGCCGTCTTATGCTCACCAGCGGGCAGCTGTCGGCCTCCCCTGGGCGGTGCGCCTCCGCTTTGATCCCCCTGGAAAGGTCGCTCGCACGGTGGGTGGTTTTCATTAGCGGGCAGCTCTGATCTCCTCTTCCCACTGCGTTTCACGAGTCAGGCGGCGGGGCACAGTCTGTTAGCATAACCGACGCTGTCCTTCCCCAGCCCTGCCACCCCCTCCCCTTCCACGCACAACCGTTTAGGGGTGGGTGTCCTGTTTTACAGTGCCTTTCAGGAGGAAGCTCGGTGCTGCTTGTCTAAATGTCCCCACGGTCAACTGGGTCAGAAGCGAAATTAGAACTGCCTCCTATTCTGAAGCCATTCTGGTGTGCGTTCCAGTGTCCTCACTGTGAATGACCTGCGCAGTAACCCCTGTTGGGGGTCCCGATCTCTGCAGTTGGACATCCGGACGGTGGGCGGCAGACCGCACGGCCGTCTGGGCAGCCCTGGGAGGCTGGCTGAGCGCTGCTTCTCCCATGATCCTCCTTTCCTGGCATGCAGACCCCGCACTCAGTCCCTTGAAAATCGCTACCTTTCCGACATCACTGCCCGTGCTACTTTCCGTGGAATGTCTTTCCTGCACCCTCCAGGCCAGATGGGCTGGTGGTCCTCCTCTCAGTCACGGGACCCCCGGATGCACGGAAAATGGGGTTTGCTTTTCATACCACGGTGCCGATTAAGGACAGCACTGTTCCGTGGGAACTCGGGGTCCACCCCCTCTTATCTTCGTGATTGGGTCCCTGGATGCTGTTTCTGTGCTGTTATCGGGACTGGCTGTGTGCAGTGTGGTCCTGGGACTGGGCCGTGTTTGCGCAGACCCCGCGGTTCCTGAAGGGGTGGACTGGAAGAGCCAGAGCAGACCAGCATTGTTGATGAATGAGTGAGTGAACTAATGGTGCTGGTCAGTGTTACAACTCCAAGGTAAAGGTGCACAGAGAGAAACTGGTTTGACTGAGACATTCTTCTGCGGTAAGGACAAGGAGTGGACCAAGGGTCTGGACTATCAAGGATCCTTTAAACTCGATAAATGAAGAACCAGGAGGCCAGGGAGAGCCTCAGAGATGATAAGCTCTGTGCACGAACTTCTCTCAACAAAGGGAGGATTAACCCGGAGGGGTTTTCTCCTTCCCTCTTTCTTCGCCACCAGGCAGAAGCATGAAGCGCAGCCTCGCCCTTGGCGGGCGAGGCGCTCACGTGTCCGACACGCTGTTGCAATCCAAGGGTGCTCCAGGGCCCTGGCGGTCTGGGACCTTCATGCCGAGTGAGGCGTGAAGCCTCTGCGGGGTCGATGATGCGGAGGCTTCCGGATCTGGTTAGGGAGGAACGTGATCAGCCCCACAGAGGCAGATGGAGGCAGGGGCATGACCCCGTCAAAGGGAAAACCTGCAACTGGTTAGAACCGGTGCGAGTTTTAAACCCCGCTCCTTCGACTCTGATCAGAAGTCGGCCGGATTCTCGTCTGTCCTCGAGGGCGTGAGTGATGTCCTCCCATCCACTGCCTGTTTCTTGGGAGATGTGATCTTCACCCCTGTCCCGTCTTTGACTGAGCATCCGTGAGTATCTCTCAGGAAGGCTCCTAAGAGAGGGGGCGATGTACATATGAAAACTTTGATCCCTGTTCTGTTTAATCGCATGTTTATCGGTCTTCTGGGTTTTCTTAGCTGAGAATTAGCCGTACGAGTGACCGGTGCGTGGTAACGAACCCCGGATGGCCGACTGATGTGTCACTAAGGGGAAAGTCCTGTCGGAGAAAGAGACTTTCTCCTCGCACCCAGTTCACCCCAAGTGTCACAGCCGAGAGGAAGAGCCGCCACTGACACAGCTCTTACTACGGCGGACCCTTCCTGGAGTGCTGTCCCTGACAGTAACAGGTCACCCTCGTAATGGCCCAGTGAGGCTGTTAAGGCGGGCACACTATTATTGCAGCTTTCCAGAAGCAGAGACGTGGGGACAGAAAATGCACAGCTCTGCAGGAGCCCGGTCAAGTTCAAACTCCGCTGCCTGGCTTCAGAGTCCAACTCCCAACTCATAAGCTGGGCCGCTTTGTCCCTTCTGCGGTGGGGGACAGCCATTGTGGATTGTGGGGAAAGGCCACCTGTGGTCAGCCAAACCTGCCGGGGCATCTGCTTATAGCTAGTTTCCTAAAAGACAGAATTATGAAATACGGTTGCATAGTTGCAATACCATCGGACATTTACCGGTTACTTTTCTGACCAGCACTGTGTACTATATACAGACTGAGCTGTCCAAGCCTTTCTTCTCGGACAGTGAGAGCTCCGAGGTCCTGAGCCCCTGCTCGGGGGGCGGGGGGTGCGCACGGCCTCGCTTATCTCCATAACCTCCGACCTCAATGCGGGTTTCCACGCAAAACTTCACACGCATTTCAAAAGTCCCTTCAACCACTGGAATAGACGTCAGATGATTGTTCTTGGAGTTTCTTTTGTTTGAATCCAAGAGCCACAGCATAATCACTCCAGTATCTTCGTCCCTGGAGAGCCTGTTCCCTGTCTGAGTGCGAGAAGCTGTTTGTCAGGGCACTCACTAAGGTCGTGCGGTCCTGTGCGACAGTCTAAATGATTCAACATAAATTGTGGCAATCTCCCGTTTGGATGATTATGCAAACCATCTATTCCTGGAGATTTGGCACCGGTGGTGTGTGTGCCGAACACATTTTTATGTATGTGACTGCGGTGTCTGTGTTTGATCTCCTGATACCCGGCCCCCCTTCCTCCCTCTGACCCACATGGTTTGGGGTCCCTGCCTGCTAGTTCCTGGTTGGCTTAGGAAGTGGGAAGTGCTGTCCACCCACCCCAGACCTGAAGGTAGGAGAAAATTGGCATTTAGCCCCAGCAACCTTCAAGGTTTCCAAATCTGTCAGTGTGGCTTCACTTATTACGACCTTCAGCTGCAGTTCCCTCTGCATTCTTTACAGTTCTCAGTATTTGCCGGTATTTCTCCATATCTGTGTCTTAGCTTATTTTTTTCCTTCTTCCTAGAATTCAACCTCTAAATCAAGTGCCACCTCTGCCAGGAAGTCTTCCCTGATTTTTCCCAGCTGGAGGAAGCCATGTTCTTCTATGGCATTTCGCACACAGGAGACACAGCTGCACACTTTACTGTCCCCTCTGTATCTCACACCCACCCCGTCACAGCTGGCTGTCCTAGACCAGAGACCGGATATCCCTGGGTTTGTTTTTCTGATCCACTGTCGTACTGACCTGGGTGAGTTGGGAGTTTGTGTTCGGTGAAGCAGGTGGAGCGGCTCACTCTGATCCAGGCGGAGAAAGGAGTGCGCGCCGGGTTGTTACAGCTGCCGCTTTGCCATGAGACCATTTGGGCACAGGCTTGGTTCTGCAACACCGGAGGGTCGATGGCCGGTCCTCAGCCCCCAGCCCAGAGCCAGGCCAGGCGCTGGGGAGTGGGGAGTGGGTTTGTTCACTCGTTTGCTCTTTGGACGTAAACAGAGGTTAAACTCAGGTGCAGAGATGCATGTCCTGGGGGGCAAGTCTGGGTTCTGGACCTTCGTGGTTATGGGACTGTAACCAAGCAGTTTCGTCCCTTCGCCCCGGCCTTCTCCTCTCTGAAGTGGAGCTGCTGACCTGGGCTCGTTGAGGTCCAACGAGATGATTGTCAGTCGCTTAGCTCTGGGCCAGGCGTGGTCTCAGCATGCCACAGCTGAGAGCGTTTTCACAGCGATCACAGAATTCGAAAGAAGGCAGTCTGGGGAGAAAACATACAGGAGCCAAAGGGCTTCCGTTTCGTGATTATTCTGTTAAAGATCAAATGCCCGCGGAGAAATCACGGTGACAAATATCTATCTATTTCCGATAAGAAAAGCATTTTGAGGTTGAGAGTTATGTAAGGACAGAGCACCCTTGTGTGAAACGGCTCGGGTGCCGGCAGCAAGATTCATCGAGTCTGTCTCTGCCGAAGGGGAGGTCAGGTGGGAGATTTACAGCCCCTGGCCCCGTGCTCGGGCTACCTGCCATCTGTTCGCGTGTCAGACTCGCTCATCACTCCCGCGCGCAGGGCCCCTGCGCTCCCCGCTGACCTCCCCTCGCCGCGCCGCCCATCGCTCACCGCGGGCCGCTGGGGGCGCTGATCTACGGCCCCAGACCGGGTGGGTCGGGGGGCGCGGGGACCAGAGCCAGCCCTGGGGGTACTAAAGCGATCCATTCTCATCAGGCCGTCAGCGTACTAATGGGAAGTCAGGGCAGGGGGTGACGGGGAGGGCTGCGGCTTCTCTTCCTGCCTTTCCCACCCCAGACGCCGACCCCACTGAGCCGTGGGACTTGATAGCCGCCATCCATAGCTCGGAAACCAGTAAGGTCAGCATTGTCAGGATTCAGGTTTTACCTCCCCGTGGCGCGGGGACGAGACGGCCGTGCCCAGCCCTCGAGGTGAGCCTGACCTTCGGTGACTGACTGATGGAGGGCCCGGGCGCGTGGAGGAGACGGGAAGCGCAAGGGATGGATGGGGCTGTAAATACCGGGTCGGCGCCGACGCGCGCTCTGCGGACAGACATGCTGAACTGTTACTTTGCTGGTCCAGGAAAAGTGGAAGGTCTCCCAGCTCTGGCGAAGTAGTCGGCTATTCAAGGAGGCTCAGAGGTGCACCTGCCTGGACACGCAGGTAGACATTTAACTACACGGGTGCCACCAGCGCGCTGGAAGTGCATCTCAGGTATTCCACTGATTCACGTGCGTTTCCGAATCACCAAAATCACCTACAATTGTTTTTAAAAAATATTTTTTATGTTATTATTTATTATTTTTAGGGGAGGGGGTAAAGGGAGACAGAAAAAGAGGGAGTGAAATATTGATTGGTTGCCTCTTGCACGCCCCCAGCCAGGGCACCTGGCCCCCGACCCAGGCATGTGCCCTGACTGGGAATTGAACCAGCGACCTTCCGGTCCCAAGGCTGGTGCTCAATTCACTGAGCCACACCAGCCAGGGCAAAAGTTATTTTTTAAAGACAGGGATTAGTATTGTTTATCTTGAAATTCTAACTAGAGCTGGTAGTTCAAGGGTCGGAATTTTCTACATTTAAAATGAATACCGAGGGGATAGTGTAGGTGTGCCTATTTCTGAACTGGGCTGCCGGCAAAACTGTAGAGAAATTAATTTAGGATTCAATTAGAAAACAAGGAGGAAAGAAATCGCCTCATGAGTGAAGTAAACACCAGTCTCTAAGTTGAGAGGTTGTTTTAATCACCGGGTAGATGCATATGAGCTGAGACATTAAGTTCTTCATCAGCTACAGTCAGAAAAAAACAATTTTCTGTATTAAAAATATCTTTAAAAGTTTCCTGAATGTGGTCAGGGGCTTAAAATCTTTCCTGATGATCTAATAACCCCTTCTGGTTTCTCTCTTGGTGACTTAGGAGATGGGAAATGTGCTCCGAGCCTGTGTTGTGCATCTGTGGAGGGCGGGTCACACCAGACAGTGGGAGGGGTCGGGGACAGCGTTTTGGGGTGTCAGACCGCTGTGGCCTGGGCTCCCCAGGGAACAAAGGCTGGAACCCAGGGGAAAAGCAAGCACCTCGGGCGAAAGGGAACAAGGCCGACTCTCACACTGAGTACCATGCAAGCTGAGCTGATAGTCAAGTTCTGCTCAGTGGTACATGACCGTGACCTTGAGTACATGCCAGACCTCATCTGCCTCTGTAAAGTCGAAGGTGCTCTCTCTTTAGCTGGGCAGCTGGTGACTCCAAGTAACTTCAAGGAGACCAGACAGGACCGGGCACAACCTGCATGATGGACGGGGGGCGAATATTCCTTCCCTGACGCCCCTGCCGTCCACACGCCAGGACAGTGCTGCTGGGGGTCACTTGTTCCTGAATCACTGCGGTTCAGACTTGATGTATTTTAGGCATGGTTAGCCTTGAGGTGTTTTTCATCTAAAAAAGTATCATGATTTGATGTTTGCTCTTCAGAATCTACCTTTTTCTATCCCACTCAGTATGCTGGCATTAAGGGTGGGATTCTGATAGAAAGAAAGGTTGAGAAAATAGAAAGTATACTTTCTTTAATGCATTTTTAAACCCACAATGGAATAATCTCTACTCTGAAACTTTTGAGAACCTGTGCTTAAACTCTTTGGTTCATGTGTAGCTGAAGTGATTCAGGGCCGTCCGTCTGTCCTTCCTTCCTTCCTTCCTTCCTCCCTCCCTCTCTTTCCTCTTTTCTTTTTAAAAAAGATTTTATTCATTTACTTTTAGAGAGAGGGGAAAGGAGGGAAAAGAGAGAGAAGAACGTCAGTGTGAGAGAGAATCATCGATCTGTTGCCCCTCGCAGGTGTCCTGACTGAGGACCAAACCCGCAGCCCAGGCAGGAGCCCCGGCCGGGAATCAAACTGACGACCTTTCGCTTGGTGGGATGATGCCCAACCTCCCAAGCACCGCCCCCCCCGACCCCCATCAGGGCTATGCTGCCTTCTGTATTCCTGCGCAGATATCTTCTCTTTCCAAGTGAGAAGAAACAGGAGTCACGGGAAAGAAGTTCCTCCCGACGCCCGCTGATGCAACACCGCGGGGCAGATGAAGTGAAGTGTTGGGGACGGAACCGACTTGGTGACAGTCTCCAGCGTCGCCTCTCATCGCTCCCGTCTCATAATCGCTAGCAAGTGCCGTGTGAGAACCGTGCTGCTCATAAAAGACGGGTGCTTGTCATTTCGGAGGTTTTCAAAACATGCTACTCCGTGCGATCGTCGTGAACGTGAAATCGACCCTCTCCGAGGGCTCTCGTCGCTGGACCGATGTAAGACTTGGAAGGGTCAGGCAATGTCTTGGTTAGTGACCCTCACCGGTACCTGGGCAGTAAAGGAGCAACTTATGGGAATACCTGTCATTCACTTGCTACCTAACACGATGTAACGGGACCTCCGGCAGCAGGCGAGCAGGTCCCAGAGTGCCTGCCGGTCAGCTGGGGGCGCCAGCTGAGCAGGCCTCCCAGAACCCCGGCACTGACTTAAATGCTGAGGACGCGAGCTAGAAGCTCTCCCAGAGCAAGGACCCCGGAGGGACGGTGCTCCGCGGGGGCACTGGCATGGCTTCCGATGGCTGTCGGTCACGCGGCTCGCATCACTGCTTTCCGATGATCTGGGACATCCTGGAAACTATTTAATATCCCGAGGGTCTAACTAAAGACGCGCAGGGCACCAAAGCATTTGCAAGAGTGCTCACACAGGCCCGTAATCACACCAACTGCAACGTGCTAACGATTCCGTCACATTGTCCGTAAGGACCTTCAGCGCCTGCAATGAGACGTCCGTGCACTAGTTGAGATGTGCAGCTCTCACCGATGGTGTTGCAGGCTGGGTCGGAAGGGGTCAGTGTGGCTTCTCCAAGCAGCAGCGTGCCCTCTGCTCCCGGTTGTGATCGCTAAGGCCCTCTGAGAAGAAGCACAAAATTCAGTGTCCAAAGTGTTGATGCCGCTCACGAAGTCTGATTTTAGGAAAGTTTAGAATGATTTCCTAAGGTTTTGTCTACTCCTGTGAGGTGCCGGGGGGTTCCGGTGAAGACTCTGTACCTTTCTTTCTGAATCTGACCACTCTGTTAATCCACCTGCGGGGGAACCCCTGCCCTTCTCTTTGGGGAAGAATATAGAAAACTTGATTCTCAAACCGAAAGACTGTGCCCAGATCAAGTCCCTAATCACAGTGCCCGTTGGGCTGACGTCTAGTGAGTATCAGGGTAACACGCAATGCGGATTTTAAATGCATGTTTTGACTTTTTATTTCAAAATACTTTTAGTCCTACAGAGAGGCTGCAACCAACAGCCCAGGGTTCTCGCATAACTGTCACCCGGATTTCTCTATGTTAGCATCTTATGTAGGCTTAGTAAAACGATCGAAACTAAGGACTTTCCACGAGGACAACGTGAGCAAGCAAACTATAGATTTCATTTGGCTTCCACCAGCTTTCCCACTACTACTTCCCAGGACCCACTCAGAATCTGGGATCGCATTGAGTTGTGCTTCCTTCTCTCGTCCGTCTGTCCGTCTGTCCGTCTGCTCAGCCGTCCCTGTGCTCCGTGACTCCGACACGTGCGAGCACTGCCGCTCAGTCGTCACGGAACGCGCCCGGTTGGGGTTCCTCCGTGAGCAGGTTGAGGCTGTGCGTTTTGGGGAGATGCCGCACGTGGTTTTGAGGACTCTGAACCTGCTGCTATGAACTGAGCTTGCGGGTGTAGGTCAAGGTGTATGTGAGACTTTAAAAAAAAATTTGAATTCTAATTATTTATTGCTATTACACAGAAATGCAATTTGTCTGTGTATGTTGACCTTCTGTTTTGTGACTTCAGCTCTCAGTTCCAGTAGGTTTCGTAGGTTTTTTGAAATGTTCTTTGTAACAGTTTTGTTGTCTTCAGATGGAAACTCTGATTTCTTCCTCTGCCCTCTGAACACCTTTTTAAACATCTTCCTTTATTGCATTGGCTAGTACTTCTAATGCTAGGTTTGGTAGGAGCTGTGAGAAAGGGCGCCCTTGCCTGGCTCCCTGTCTTGGGCCTTCAGCCTTTGCCACTAAGTGCAGTGTTAGCTGTAGATTTGAACGTTATGTCCGATACAATCCAGCCGGCGCTTTGCTGGAACTGTGTATTAGCGGGGAAAGGGGGAGGGGTCCGTTCTGCACTCCAGGGAGGAGGCATATCTTCCAGAAAATTCTAGGGGAGTGAGCGTTGAACTGCATCTTGAAAGACTGTGTTGGTGGTAGACAACGTGGCAGGTAAGGCAGAAAGGGCAGAAGAACCGGCTGGACGGATCTGAGAAGCATTTTGAAATACTCAGGCGCCGGCCCCGCAAGTGACCATTGGGACGGAGCTGGGGACGGAGAGGGGGTGTGGGTGGAGCCGGTGGGTTGCACTGGTGTCGCTCCCTGGCTGTGGTGGGGTCCGTCCCCCGCGGTCCCGAGGATTCTGCCATCTCCAGCCTTGCTCCTTCCTTCCTTCCTTCCTTCTGTGTGGCAGCCTCCCCCCACCGCCCTGTCCCCCGGCTCCTGCTCAGACCGAAACCGGAGATGATTTGGGGCCAAACCTGCCTTGAGGGAGTGCACCCGTGGTTCCGGGTGACGGTGCCGGATACCATGAGAGCTGCACTCGAGGCTTATTTTCATACTTTGGATGAAGGGGAGTCTTCTGAGCGTTGCTCTGTGCACATTTAAAAAGCAGGACACCGCCTCCCCCCCACCCCCCGCGAGTTTTAACTCTTAGACGAAGAATACACACATGCCACTTTCCTGAGCGTGGTGTTAGGCTCCCCGTGATCCTGGAACCCGAAGAAGCTGAAGTGCGGCGGCAGGATGCCGACGGGACCTCGTCTTCTGTGCAGCTCAGCCTCCCCGGAACAGAAACTGTCCAGCCGTGAGCGTCCCTGCTCGCGACCTGGTCCGTTTCCTGTCCCCAGCTCCGCCCGTGTAAGCGATCGACTCTCTCTCTGTCATCCTTTGCTTCCCTTTAATGCACTCTCTGTGGCCTTTCCTTTGGTCTGGTTATACCACCCTGGGATTATTTTCTTATTGACCTGTGAAGACTCAGTTGGCCCCGCCTTCTTCCTTTAAAAGGGTGGTGACAGGGTGGGGGCTGGGGGAGGGCTTGACTCGGGGACAAGCACTCCTGTATTAATCGGTGCGCCCTCGCATGGTGAGATGTTCCTGGTGTACCTGCGGCAAGGGCTGGGTGTCAAGATAGGAGCTCCCAAGTTGTCCCTCGCTGTCCGACCGTGTTAATGGCAGGAAGCGAGTGACGGCTTGTTGGAGCTGTAGTTGACACGTGTCCTTGGCCACTGTGTCCCGCGCAGAAGCCCCTGCAGCTCATGGGAGGGCAGAGCTTCCCTCCATCCTGTGTTCCGACGACACCCACACCTCTGAGGGAGCCTTCCTCCTCCGCTGGGTGCACACGAAACACGAAACACCAGGTGCTCAGTTACCTGTGAACTTCAGACAGATCCAGAAGAACGTTCTAGTGTGAGTCCATCCGCTTACTGCGTGGGGTACAGGCACACGGAGAGATTAGTCCTTATCGACCTGAAATGCAGACTTAGCTGGGGAGTTGGTGTTCTTATCGGCTAAACCGGGCACCGCCACCTCGCCGCTCTCACTGCTATGAGCATTTGTCACTGTTCGCTGTTGGCAACCTGCGGGGATGGTGGGGGGCAGGGAGAGTGACCAGCCTTCCAAAGAACATGACCTTTCAAACCGACTGCAGCTGAAAAAGATCTGTTCCTGCGACTTGCTGTGAGTTGAGGAGCCTGAGAGTTTGAAAGAAAGACATTCTTTCTGTGGTTGTAGGTACTTTAAAAACTTTGAATTTCACTGCAAAGGTAGAAGAGAAAACCTGGTCAGTGGCACAAAGAACCAGCCGGGAGGAACCAGGTTTACAGTTCACACCCCTTCGTTTCACAGAGAAGGAACGGGAATGACCGAGTGGAAATAAAGCCTGAGAGGCAGACCTGAGCGTGCCAGGTGACATGATGCAATGACGGGGGGAATGGGCAGGGGACAGGTGCGAGAGTCTCGGTCCCCTGTGCCTGTTCGCCTCGCAGGCTGGGGGAGGGTGAGGTGAGTTAGCGGAATGCCCAGAAGGGCCTCCCTGCTGGTCAGTGGGGGGCCTGGGGACTCGTCCCCTCACCTGTTGGGGGGGAGGGGGGAGCAGCTTTGGCCTCTGATTAACACCAAAGGAGGGTGTTGAGAGATTAACCTCTGCAGGCTACAAGGTGAGCTTTAACACTGCCTTT